>VZUI01049032.1:0-37594 GCA_013401135.1 Cettia cetti | reverse complement strand
CCCCCCCCCCCCCCCCCCCCCCCCCCCCCCCCCCCAAAAAAAAAAAATGCTGTAATCAAGTAAAAGCAGCAAAAATGCCCCTGACAAAACACTGGAACAGATAAAATTCATTTGGCACATACTTGGCTAAGATCTTTTCTTCTCAAAACACTAAAAATGGTTCAATTGTATCAAACAGGTACTTGTCTCTAATTGTTCCCTTCTGATGTCTTGTTTTTTTCAAATCACTTGCTTCAACTTGCCTAGAAACCAAACTGAAGTCCATTTCTAGATAAGTAGCACCAGTGTGACAATGGGAATTCTTACCGAAGTGAACAGAAGCACAGCCACGTCACAGCAGTGACAACCTCTCAGTGGTGAGGGACCTCCTTTGTGAGTTGATACAGTTTTCCTCCTAACTATTTTGTTTTCTTGTAGGAATTACCTTGGTGACCATGCATTGTGGGACCAGTGTAAGTCACCTGACAATATTGTCCCATGGCACCTGACCCTCTTCTCCTTGCTGCTGGTCATGAGCGGGATCCAGGGAGTGCTCTGTGGCATTCAGATGGTGAATGGCCTGTTTGGAACCCTCTGCGGGGACTGCAAATGCTGTGGATGCTGTGGGGTGAGCAACTGATGTTTCTTCTTTGTTATTTTGTGTACTGATGAGTTACATACACACCTCCAGTCGACAGACAGAGAAACTAAACTGGCCTTCCTTCAGCTCTATGATCATGTTTTCTAACATACTGCCAAAACCCTACACTGTTGCCATTAGGAAATAATACAATCCTTTGTCATAGCAATAGTAGCCAGGAAATTACCTCCATATCTTTATTCTTCCAGGGAGATGGAACTGTCTAACGAATAGGAATACTGCAGACAACTCTCCTCACCCTGGGAGGATCCCTTCTGCAGCCACTCCACAATGCAGCCCTCAGATGCTGGCTCTGGCTAAGAAGATGAGAATGAAGGGCTCTTCCTCCCACCAGTGTTATGAAGCCCTGACTCCCTTTCCAGCCTTCCTGAAATCCCTCATCATGGAATAAAATAAGTGAAATACAACTCTCACATTTATATTCAGTTTTGTAAGACAGCTTCCATTTAAAAAGAGAGTATTCTCAGGCAAAATACAAATTTGTGTAACAATTTTTATTAAGGTCAGTTAAGTAGCCTGTAACACCTCAAAGTTTCCAATCTATACACGAGTGCAAATGCTGTTTATTAATCTTTTTGCACAAGTTCAATTTAGCTGTATTTAGCACAGTGCTATGAAAGAGATAGGAAAGACAATAAAGAGCTAGCTCAAAGGCAAAAATACTTTTTAGAAAGAACTTTGAAAACTTTAAAAGAAAAAGCTACTTTCCAAAGGAATCAAGGAGAAAATAAAGAGGGATTGGAGACTTTGGGGGATTCAAATCAACCAATATGCTTCTTTAAAATAATTCTGAAACAAATTTTCACAAACCAGATTGTCAGGCTGGATGTCTCAACACTTCTTGATATTGGCCATCTCTGTTCCCTCAAATTTTCATCCTGAAATAATGTTTCTGTGGCCTGTGCTTTCAGAAAATGTATTTCATGTACTGTATATTTACACTAGGATATATCTGAAGAATCTAGAAGTACTTAAAAGCACTGAAAGATCTTGAGCAATATGCAGAAATGTTAAACAGTTTGATATAGGTACTGAGAATTATATTGTACAAGATGATAAATTGTAAAAAAAAAAAAACAAAAACAACCCTCTTCAGAAACAGCTCAGCTGTCTGTCCTACCTGTTTTACTGCATTGCTCAAGAATTTGAGAGCAACCTTTATTTCAACACACACTGTGCACCAACTCACATCTATTCTTTCATCTGTGGTGAGCATCTGTCCTGCACCTCATCTCACATTTGTCTTGTTTGATTTATATGAAGACTTTGGGAACAAGGAATGTTTCCCATCAGCGTTCAACAAAGGGAGGGGTAGCTGCAGAGCATACAGCTTTGATATATCAATAAACATAGTACATAAATCTTTGTGGGAGATGTGATAATAAATAACAGGCAGCAAGCTATGATACCTAAAACCAAAATCAACGCTTCTAGGAGACACACAGCTACATGATGGCTTTCTAACACAAGCTAATAAATAGCAGATACTGACACAAGATGCACACATTTCATCTTGTGATCTGGACTGCATTCACACCTTGACCTTCACGTGTATTGGAAAAGGCTAAATGAGCCAGAACCAGGAGCCCAGCAGAACTCACACTTTCAAGTGCCAACAATGGTGTTCACAAATCTATCCAGTTAAAACTAACATCTGAGGCTCTCCCCTAGCACTAAAGTTCAAGTGAATCACACATCTGCAGTGTCAATTCTGCAGTAACTGGAGATTGTTCTGTGTTTTTACTCAACAAAGCATCCAGTAAAATCAAAGAGAGGGACTAATCATAGATCCTCATAACAGAGAATGATGAAAAAAGTGAGTGCTAATTCTGGAAAAGAAGGCATAGATAAAGAGAATGCAGCACTAGGAAGGGACAGAAAGATGATGGTAAGAAAGAAGCTGCAAACAGGGATAACTGAAAGCGTTAACAGACCTCAGGAACCCTGACCAACTTAAAGACCCCACAGTGTTATCGTACGTAGAAATAGCAACATACACTAATACAGAAGTAAAAATAATAGTAGCCAAAAGAAAGAATATTATTATTCTTTGTAAAATCTCAGAAACACCCATGCTGGCTGAAGCTTCATTATTCACCCATAAATATCAGCTGCTGGGTGACCAGAGTGTTGAGAGCATGGCAATTTTGATATTGCAAGGCACTGTTTTAGCTGAGAGTTATCATAAAAGGATACACAACGGCTATTTAACAACTCAGATAACAACATGCAGAGCGTGTGCATGTGATTTTGAGCCCATGCACTTCAGCGGCAAAAAATTGGTTCAGGCCCTGCACAGCTGAACTACATACAGTTAGTTCTCTTTTTTGATTGCCTTCAATAAAGACTGCAGAAAAATGATACATTAACCACAGGAGAGTGTCACCTTTGGGGGAATGATGCATTAACTGGAGACTCTTTGCAAAAGGTTCATCTCTAAAGGAGGGAAGTAACATATCCAATGTTGAAAAAAGTTTGCTCAGCCCAGAACAAGGGATGTTTTCTCACATCACTCCAGTCTTGAATGTTCATCACCTGTTTCCAGTTCAACTTTAGCTCCCTCTTCAGGGATTGTACATTACAACATCAAACCCTGGAGCCATTCCAGCTGTCAGAGGGTGGGAAGGGCTGATTTCTTCCATTACACTGATATGGGTGAGGTCTTTTCCCCCCTACTTTAATTCAAATGTATATTGAATTGAATATACATATTGAATATGTATATACATATATGAATAATTGAATACACAATATACAATTTAAAACTGAATATTTTAATTCAAAATGTATGCATTTTTCATAGAATAGTATGTCTGCACCTTTATTCTAAGCAGTGTTTTACAGTTCCCTGGGAAGCCTTAAAGAAATTATTTTAAAAAACCAATATGCATCCAAAATATTTCAAGTTCATTTGTATTTTTTCATGTAAAAGATCAAAGAAATAATTAAAACAACAAACAGAATCAAACTCAGGATACAACAGTTTGATCTGACTGCCTCTAATATAATCTATTGCAAGGTACTAAAAATTAAAAACAAATGCACACACAAGTCATATAAAAAATAAAAAAACCTAAATGAAATCATTAGAGAACTAGCATGTATAGGGATGTATGTATTAGGAAACAAGTTTATTTGGACAACCACCCACATATTTCTGTAATTAAAATATAGATCTAAATTTTTCTCTTCCCCCAAACAGCATTTGTTGGCAAAAACTCAAACCCAATCCCTCCCCAAGTTACATTCTAACAGTATTACCAGAATACAAACTGTAATTAACCATGTCCCATTACTTCTGTATCACCAAGACTTACATCTAGCCCCTCAGGGATGGTCAGAGCAAAATTGTCCAGCTGGCACATTGGTTGTATTTATACAAGTAGACAGTGTACAATTTAGTATATGAATGCTCAAAACCTGAAATAGGACAGTGAAATATTGCCAACAATAAATTTATTTTCATATTACATATGCTTTGAATAGTGCAAAGTTCTGCCATAAGCCTGTTTAAAGCCAGAAACTTTTTAAAAATGATAAATTTGAAAAATAGATTTTATTGTCATTGCACATCATCTCCGTAACAAAACTTAAAAGCTGACAGTGTAAAGAATCACTTTTAATTCAAGCAAGACTTGTTTCATAACTAAGTAAAGATATAACCCAAGGTTCTGGCAGCTGTTTCAACATGAAGTATTGCACCACACAGCACCATCCTGTTTAAGATCTGCTGCTGGTTTACTATGGAAGTAACACAGAAACACAGTTTATGATTGCTTTACCCTTTTAAGGTCTCTGCACCACGACACTCAACCATCAGAAACACAAATAAAATGGAATTGTGAAATGTGAAGCTTGCAGCTTCACAATTCTGATAAATACCTGATGTGATTTCACCAGAAAGTTGCATTAGTTTTCCCTGTAGGAAGAACAGCCTTTGGCTGACAACAGGACACGTGGCTGGGCAGGAATCAGCACCAGCTAACCCACAGCAGCTGTGAGCCCAACGTGCTCTGAATACCTCCTGTTATGACACACTTACACGTTCAGTGGTGCAGTTACCAGCCAATGAACAAACTGCATTCTCTAAACATAACCTGTTGATGGGCACTATCACCTGGATCACACCAGCACTCAGGTCCACAGCTGCTGCGGGACATTCCAGCACCAATGGCTGTCGGCTCCTTATGCCAACTGAGCAGGGCTGTTGACGTGGCCTTGAAAGTCAGCCAGAAAATCTCCAGTTCTTTACCAGTATCAGTCATGGTACTAAAGAAAAAAGCCTTAGGACCATCTGTTTTTCATTTAGGCTGACAACTTGAAGAAATCTTTAAAAAAGAGAGATTAAAACGAATTACAGTAATATTGGTTAGCCCTGCCCGGTCCCCTGCTTATTGGAAAGAAATTTATGCTATCTCAACAGTTAGCAAAACTAGCAAGAATAAAAAAAACAAAAACAAAACACAACTAATAACCCCTCAAAAGAATAAAATAAACACAATGCCCATTCAGTAATTCTGTGCAGACAGAACTCTGCTGTTACATCTCTTTTTCTATAAAAAAACCCAAAAAACATTTTTAAAAAGCTACTTTTTACTGTGTATTAAAACTTCACAACTGTAGGTCTTTGCCTGACATCTCTTTTTTCAAAATTTCAGTGTGTGTGCTTTTTATTTTCCATCCCGTGACACCATGTACACTTAGCAGTTCATCATAGGCACAGTCATTTACTGTATTGAGTGCTTCTGTTATGTTTGTCACTGAACACCGAAGATTCATTTGCTATGTATCCCTGTCTGCAGCCATCCTTCCCAGCTAAAGGATCTACACTTATTACCTCATCATTTGCATTCCAAATCTACTCTGTATTCCCACCACTTCATCGCTGACCCTTTCACCTACCCTCACCCAACCAGATGGAAAAAAGACTTTTGGGGTCAATATTCCATCGCATCAGTAGGATCTTGTTAAGTGTTATATCAAACCTGGCAAGCACACATTTACACGTAGTGCTACATCTCCTCTATTTACATAGCCTGGATTAAGCTTAGAAAAAAGTTATAATGCCTTTCATAAAATTACCTATTTTTCAATACAAAATGCTTAAATCCATTAATTATAAATAAGATAAAACATTTAAGAATATTCAGGACTTCATTTGCATTTCAAGGGAACTGCAGGTTTAATGTTCTTGATGTCTTCTCAGTTCCAAACCTCTGAAAAGGAAGTTTTGTAGGATGTATGACAGGCAAAAACACACAGCACACGCCTCATGTCCTGTACACCAGTTATGGTAAGTGAAAGACATAAAAACTAAGCAGCTTTACCAGGTGAGTCCCAAGGCTGCTTTAGCAGTGCCCTGATAAAGTTCCCAGGGTTTTTTCATGTATACAACTACATGTATTTTGACATTGTCAGTTAAAAACGTCACTGGAAACAGTATGAGGAAGGCTTTTCCCCCCCCAATGTATGACATTAAACAAGTTGTGCCATATTTCCCAGAACTGATTTTAAAATAATATTTTTGCACTTAAGATACTTGCCATAGATTTTATATATATAAAAAATTGCTTGTTCATGTGTTTACAAAACTGTAGTGCTTAATATAATAAACTAAAAAATCTAGTAATTTTTTAAAAATGCTTGTTTATAATACATTTCTTTGTTTTTAAAAGGCAACAGTCAGTACCAGCCTGGTTTATTTTGTAACAATATTGTAGTATAAAAATGTTGCTAAACAATTCTGGTACTTTGAGATTGGAAGCAATTATTTTCTGAAAACTATACAGTAATTTACGGAAAAAAAAAGAAACTGATATAGTATGGCTTGTGCCTTCACAAATATATAACGAGAATTATTATGCTTGATATGGATCAAATTTGAACTGTATTCCATACAGAACAGTTAGTTACTAAGAACTAAAAAAGATTTTTAAGGCTTAAGCAAGTTGATTTTAAAAAAGCTTCTGATATTATCGTCATAAACATAATAACGGAACTGGTCTCATGTCCTGATCCTTTGCACTTTTTCTGAACCAAGTGACCTAGGAGTTAACTTTTCTGGTTCACAAAGGATCTGTGATGTCAATCAGTACCCAGGAGATGAGTCAGTGATATGCACAAGCATCAGCCACTTTCTGTTCTAAAAGTGAAGGATTTCTGCCTGGTTTGAAAAGGAAAAAAAGTACACAGATGTGTAAAGTAGTGTAGGTTTTTTTTAAGAAATATATGTATGTAAAATATGTATTTAGACTTAAATTAGTGTCAATAAAATCCAGGCAGATATTAAACTGACTGTAAAAATGATGTAACGAAAGTCAGTAAGGCAGTATGTTGTGTCTCTTGAGGATATTCAGATATTCTATGCCTACCTCAAAAGGAAAAAATAAATCTAAATTGCACAGTAGGCCAAATAAGCATCGCTTGATTACAGCCAGGTAAGGAAGGGCTCATTTTTGTTCAGCACTGACTCCACGTCGTTGAGAATAGGGATCAAGTCTTCTGACTCTAAAGTCCCAAGATCAACGTTTGTCCCTGGAAGACAGTCGAGGAAATCAGGGAAACGTGTTTGCTGTGGATTTATGTTCATTGTTGTCTGTGCTATAGTTTCTCCTAGGAAAAGTAAAGAAAACTTTTGAAGTACCAAACTCTTATTGTGGGTAATTTAAAACAACAGAATGGACATAAAAATTGATTCCCCCTTTCCCACAAGCACTTGTGAGCACTCCTCTTCACCACAAATATAATTTAAAAACTGTATTTCGATGCAGGATACATTTTCTTCTAAGAATACATTTCACATCCTCGCTTTGATCTCAAAAGCACAAAAGGTCCTTTCCAGCAGTGCTCGAAGCATCCAGCTCCGGCCTTCCACTTGGGAAACAGAACAGTTTCAAGTTTGTTTCCTGGTCTGCCAGGGAGACCTCATGTACTCCTTCATCCTGATCTCTGCACCAGGGGCAATGCTGTCCATAGGAAATAACTGAAAAAAGTGCTCTACAGCCATTCAGTCCTGTATTATTTTTTTTTTCATTCATAAACTAATAAGAACAAGCATGAAAACCTTTAATAGATAAACCTCTCATTCTCTGCTTAATACTGAATTTCTGATGACTTCAAAAGGAAGTTTAGGTGAGGAAGTGCTGAGAATTTCCCTCTCTGACAAAAACCTTGATTTCCTAGTAAATTATTTCAGTATCTTAAACACCATGAGGACACTAACATAAAATAAATACATATCAAAATGTAAGCTAGCTAAATACTTTCTGTTTGAAGGCAAATCCAACTTTGCCAATATAAGAGACCTAGAAGCAAGACTGATTTCCCAGAGTTAGAAAATGTATTGATTTGTACATGTAACCCAAAACAAGCTATTTACTCCCCCTACCATGGAAAATGGTACGAAAACAAAAAATTAGGCAGGCATTTTCCAGGTTTTATATATTCTGTTTAATATCAGTCTGAAGTAAAAGGGCAGAATCTGGATCTAAGTTAAAGCTGAGAACCTTCTGGGCACTAAGCACCTTCTAGGTATTTTCTCCCACAGTCTTGCTCTGTTCTCCTGGATAGGAAAGCCAGAGATTATCATTCAGTTATGCAATTATAAAATATTACTAGTCATAATACAAAGTTATTAGCTGGACCATACATTAAACTAAATCCAAGTATTCTACCTGTGTCCATCTCATCTACGTTGCTGAGGAAATCTTCAGGTGTTGTTGGTATACTGTAGCATCCTAATCCCAAGCCACTGTCTGTACTCTGTTCCCTGGAGTGGTATGGCCCACTACAAATTGAAACATGAAAAAGACTCAGTAAAGATGCTCTGACAGACACAGTTCCTGAGCACAGTGTTGGAAGAGAACACAGTAGGTTACATATTAGAAATAGATACTGAGTCATTAAGCCTCATCCTCAACTGCTGGCCACTAGTCAGCCAACATCATATTTGGGTCACATCAGCTCAAACAACAAAGTAATTAAGTGAGGCCACTCTTAAATTTTGAAACATACACACGTATATATAACTCTCTAGCTGAATTCAGTTCTGACAGCCTAAATGTTGTGTGTACTTAGATAACGTACCTGTTCTATCTAGTCTTCTACATACATTAACAACAGAATTAAACCCACCTGTTACAACTTACTGCTTTTTCTAAGATTCCTTCTTGAAACATAAACTGAAAGATTTAGATCAGCCACTCAGCCATACCCTGTTTACACTAAGTAAACAAAAAAAGATGATATATAGATATATAGAGACTATTTTAGAGAGACAGCTCCAACAGTCTAGAGAAGGCAACAGAAACAATTGCCCAGTGAAGAAGAATGAACTTGCCTGTTCAAGAAAGGATCAGATCCATTGTTTGTAATAGGCCTCATGTCCTGTGTCATGGCAGGGGTGTTCACAGCTGTCTGAACTGGGACCATGTTTTCTGAGTCCATAGGAAGTTGTCTGCAAAGAGCAGCTTCCTGAAAAGACAAATAAATACATGGGAAGGGTTATTCCAACAGCTCAGAAATACTGTAGTCTTGTAAAAAGTGAACACGTAACATATACACTGATGAAAGTAATTCTGAGTGATGTCACTGATGAGTATTAGTTTACACTGATATGAAGAAAATCGTGATGTAGACAGACAGTGTCTCTCATACCCACCTGTGCTGGCTTAAGGCACCACAGAATCAGTTCTACCATGTCTGGTAGCCAGGCCGGTAATTCAGCAACTATAAAGTACTTAACATGTTACAAGAAAAACACTGGAGCCAAGACTGTGATTCAATAATCTTTAGAATGAACACTGCCTAACAGTAAGCATTTGCCTAATGACCTGTCTCATGTCTGCTATCTGCAGGATGACAAATGAGCAATCAGAGCAAAAGGAAGCTTAATTTCGCAACTCTTCCTGAAAGATAAATTCTTCCAGTATTATCTCTGCAAAACACTCATGACATCTAGTGGTACAGAGTTTTATATAGAGGTTGTCTGACTCCATCAGGATGTTCTCAACAAAAATCCTAAGATCTTAAAATAATAAAGCTGTATCTGTTTTTACCATAATTTACTCAGCTTATTTTTTTTAATGGAACAAGTAAAGTAAATATTAAAATCCTAGTAGAAAACTACTCTCCTCTGAATCAATCATTCAGTCTCTCCAGTAGAGGAAAGGATTAACAGGTTCTCAAGGCTAGAATACAATGTTTTACTATGTTTTCTTTTTTTTATTTTCGTTGAGGAGGAGTGGTCTGGGCTCTTTCTGAATAATGTAACACATATTGGTGCCTATAAATGCAATGTTTCCTTTACAACAAAATTATCAATATATTGATTAATTATAATTTACATTAGATGGTGCCAGTATTTAGCAAGTGTTAAGAACATTCTTATGATTTTTAATAGCTTACATATGATAGGTTATGTTTATGATTAAATTGTCAAGTGGCAATTTTAACGGTGACATTTCTATTTAGAGTTTGATCAGCTGGAGTCTGTGAAAATGTACAAACCTCAGAGAAGGGGAAACATGTCTTTTTTAGCTATCTACATGCAGATATTTTCAGTACTTTTTAAAAATATAAGAACGACATCTACAAGCCACACAAGATTTAGACAGGCCTTCCAAAGCAAAACATTTGTCAGCTGAAAAGCCTGCAGCACCCTGAAGAAAATCTCCCAATATCAGTTGCATAATCTAACTTTCTGTCTCTTCTTTGTTGCAAGAAACACCACATATATTATAGAGTTACTTGATCTACTCTCCCTTAGGGAACGGCTCACCTCACATGTCTTTATTTCAACATACTGCATGTTGCTTGTAATCCAATCCAATGTGTACTTTTAAAACGTGGAACAATAGACTCTTGCACACTGGAGCCAGATTTGGCTGGGGAAGTGGACAGTGCACTGGCTCCACCATATGTGACATATGTTCTTCTGCTGCAGGTCATTTGTTCAGAAGTCACATTGCAATTTTAGTACTGCTACAGATGTCAGATTCCTTTGTTCCTTTGACATTACTACAGCAATGGTCAGCAGTAATGGATCAACTACACAGTGTCCAAAGCTGTATGGTACCCTCTTATGTCCTGTTCTTTATTCTAAGCATGACTAAGAGGTTTTTAAGAAGAATATTTGTAAATTTCCTACCCCAGGAAATATAGCAGAGACATCCCGCATTTTTCCCTTCAGGTTGTAGCAAGCCAGTAAAGGCCTACTCTGTGAGGACAAAAGTGGTAAGTGTTCCTCTGCATATTCTTCCACTGCTTCTTCAGCCTCTTCTGCGCCCTGTAACCTTCTGTGGACAATTTAAGCAATAGGAGCCCCTGGACCTGTACCCTTCCATATACAGTGCATAATCGCCCTGGTTCACACAAAGAAGTGCTGGGGCACCTTCTCTGCAGGACCTTTCAGACATTTCTGACATGACCCCTACTGACTTCCGTTTCCAAGAAGCTCTTAAGCAGCAAGCAGATTCTATCTTTTCCTTTGGAAAGCTGGCAAAACCAAATAAGTATAACAGAACACTACTTTCTTATAGAATAACAAAACTGAATAAGAAACCTCTAAACAGATGCTATCATACTGGTTTTCTGAAATGCTGCCCTTCTTGCATGTGCTCAATCTAGAGTTCTAGGTTTTAGCAACTACATGAAGAAGCGGACAAAGAAGGAAAGAAATTCCCTAAGCCAAGATCTTCCAGAGCTATGACCTCTTCCCAGCTGGGCATGCTGCTCTGCCCCAGCAGCTGCTGCAAGAAATGGCAGTGGGGAGCCAGCAGCTGCTACTGGCCTGAAAGGTTTGTCACCCTCCAAAGAATCCTTCCCCTCTCACTCAAACACTCTGCACCTCCTCACAGCTGCTAGCAGCAGCATACACACTTACTCAGCATTTTTCCCTTCGATAGGTTACAATAGAAAAGCAAAAACAGCAAGGGAGGGTCAGGTCAGGAGTAACTGTACTTGAACACTGATGACCCGAGGGGTTCATTGAGCCCTCAGCTGCCAGGGTTCAGGATACTGAGGTTACTAGAAGGAAGTTCACAACATTCTGTTACGAAGAAGAGTTTTTGCATCTTGCTTTCCTCCCTAGGAGTTACACCAGTTGTAAAAACTTTAGTAATGCAAAGTGATGCTGTACTGCTTCATGCAATGTGGAGCTTCAGCAAACACCACAGGGGCAGGGTGGTACTGGACACAGTGAGTGGAAGTCTGGCTGAGTAGGGCATAGCTGCAGAGTGCTGTCAATGTATCAGTTTCAAAGTCAGCAAAGAAGCAAAACCCTCCCTTGTGTCGATGACACAACTGTTTTGAAGCTTATTTGCTCTTGCCCCAAATCAAGAATAGAGCCAAAGAGATTAAAAAAGCTAAACTTGTTGTTAGCATGATGACAATCATGACTAAGCTCATCCTCACTCTCTTCCCACACTCATCTCTATCATGAGCTCCTGATGGGAAAGGAGAAGCTACACAAAAGACTTATGACCTCTGCCCATGTCAGAAACTGCCACCTTAATCATGTGACAGCTGCCATTTTTAAAGGTACGTAGAACTGCTAACCACAGCATCTGCAAGGCCACAAATAATGTTATGGTTTTTTGATAAAGTGTACTTCTTTCATGCTGTTTCTGAGAGAAACAGGTTATTCTTTTTTCCACTAAGAAATCTGATTAATATGCCATGCAAACACACCACCACTAGTAAACTTGTCTGTAACAGATGAAACACAGTTCTTAGAACTTAATTTTCTTAAGGTACTATAAAGGAAGTTACATATCTGTTCTGTACAATATGACATTGTACAGTCATTACATAGAGATGAATCTTAAGAAATAGAACAATAAGCAAAACATCCACAAATAACCAACTGTGGAAAGTCTTCAGATCAGAGGTATTCACGTAAGATGCGATTGTGATTTTATTTTAACTAAAAGGGAAAGGGTGCAAATTAAAATTCCATATGTTCCTCCTTTATCTTCAGTGAAGTATGAACATGGTCTCCTATGCAAACCAAGTTAAACTGCACATGAATCAGTGTTAGTTGCCCTAGTTGCTTACGCACAGACGAAGAACAGAATTTGGCCCTTACATGACTATTAAGAAAGGCTGGTAAGAAAGACATCAGGTCTGTAACTTCTGACTGATGGCCATTCTGTTTTCTATTCAGTGTTAGTTTCAAGAAAAAAAATGAAATTATCTGTTTATATTAGCTTTTTGGCTACTCCTCTGTAAAACCATAGTTAGTCTTGACATAAAGTACCAGAGCTACTATCTGTACTTGTTAAAAATATAGACACATTGAATTAAAAGCTCTTGAAGAAAGTAAGAGTGTCTTTGGTGTTACCTGTCGCAGTAACTCCTCTTGACGCATCCGAATTCTCTCCCTCTCCATCTGGATTCTCTGGAGCCTGAGCTTCTGCTGCTGCTGCTGCTGCGTGGTCAGCGCGCTGGGCAGGGTCAGCAGCGCAGGGGGCTGCAGGGGGCGGCTCTGCTGCACCAGGCCTGTGCCGGGGGGCAGCTGGGACTGGGCAGTCATCACTGTGGGGAAGACAAGAACTCATGGCACCTTGGCTACAACTGTATTTTCTGGTAACAGAGGGCCCAGGAGACATGCTGCTCACTTACAGGAGAATTATCAGAATTTCTGTACTTCAAATGATTGAAAGAACTACTCCATCGGGCAAGATCTGCACTAGCAGTTGCTTAATAAATGCTTTTTAATGCTCTGAGTGTATCACACAAGAACACTTACAACAAAAAACTATTTATATTTATCCTGATATGTTCAAGTGTTTACCTAATAAACTAGTAAATAACATGAAAGTTTTTTAAAATTGAAAATTCCTAAAAATGTGTGCCTGTAATAGGTAGTAAGCTAGTAAAAATATTTCAACTTAACTTTTTCTTTATTGACAGATTTAAATCACTTATTATTATTACCAGAAGTAATTTCCAATTAACAACTGAAAACTTTTCTGTTAGGACATCCTTTGGTAGGATATTCACAATGTTGACAGGGAAAGAACTCCATAGATGGCCAGGTTAGAAACAGGACCTTTAGCAAGCAAACCTGAGTTATACCCAGGTAAACCAGGTAAACCCCTTCACTTGCTGACAAAAGACAGCTGCTGAGCAAGTTAATGCCACTTAGATTGTTAATGTTTCTTAAATCAGCATCATCTTTACTGATCAAATTCAGAAAATATAAATCAGAGCAGAATTCTCCGTGAGATGAACATTTTTACTCATAGAATTGCTATGAAAGAAATTGCAAGCCCGTGTAGCTCTCTGTGTGTCACTCCGGTGCCAACATGTCACAAAGCTAATAGAATGCCGTCACCTCAGACAGCAGGTATCACTCCTGAATTACCAAGACAATTTTTTTTCCTGTTTATGGTGCTAAGAATAGCATCCAGAATTGATATCCTCCAGACAAGCCAGGAGTGAAATACAGTGAATCTTCAACATTTTAACTCTATGGTTTGTTCAGGACCCAGGTTAGATTTATTACTCATGCAGACCAGGCCTAGCTGCATGGACTAGGTGCGAATTAGTCCTGGCCCACCTACAGGGCCAGTCTGGATCTAAGGGCAGCTTTAACTGTAGGTGGTGCAAAGCCCACACTAATAAATCCTTTTGGACCTTGTGGAAAGCACACAAGCAGATCCAAACCATCTTTGAAACTTGCTTCCAGAACCAAGTGTTCTGGAGAGTACTACACAGATTGATGCCAGTGTGTCATCCCACGGGAGGTTTACACTGGAGATTAGGAAAAAATTCTTTACCAAAAGGTTTGTCCAGCTCTGGCACAAGTTGCTCAGGAAAGTGGTAAGGTAATCCTTTGAGGGATTTAAAAGCTGTATGGTTGTAGCACTTGAGGACATGGGTCAGTGGTGGCCGTGGCAGTGCTGGGTTAGTGGTTGGACTCAATGATCTTGGAGGGCTTTTCTAACCCAAATGATTTGATGATTCTGGTTCTATCAGACCTGGGCTAGATCTTCATACAATGTCATTCGCAACACCATAGGTAATGTCAGGTAGGTTTTGTCCTGCAACCCCACCTACTTGGGCAAACCCCAGCACCCCGGAAGAGCACTAGTCTCTTCAAAAGAAGTGTGGCAAAGTGTGATGATACAGTTGTTACAGGGCTAAGACTTCTTACTGCTTTACTAATTTTCACTGTGTCAGTTTTTCAAACAAGAAAAAAAATGGAATAAACGAAGTTGCTTTTCTTAAGGGTGTGCAATGATATACACAGGGAAAACAGAAAAATATTTTATCTGGAATACTTTTGAGCATGCTTGATAGGTCTGATATTGTCTAGACTTCAAATTAATAGTGAATCTTTAAATACACTGGTAGAATAAAAAGAATCCCAACAATGGACAAATTACCCTTGTGGTATATACTTGAGCTTAGTTTGTGAAAAATATTTTACCGAAGTGCTTTTCCTAGAATTGCCCAACGGAACCAGAACTGAACCCAGGCAGTAAAAGTGGGTTGGCATACAGCTGATAACTCCTTGTCACTAATGGTCTGAACAAGCCCAGTGAAAGAAAAGTCTTGTGTCAGCCCCAGTGAGCAACTTAACAAACAATGACATTCTACAAATCTGTTCCTTGTAATATAATCATATGGCACATCTGTTGTGCTATTTATGACCTTTTAGTAATGGCTGCTTTAATTTATATTTCAGTTCTGAATTTGTATGAGTAACATAATGGAGTTTGGATTAAAAAAAGAAAAACCCGCAGTTCCCATTCCAGCTAGACTGCACAACACAGACCCCACTCTAAGTACACTGACACCATCAGACACACCAGGGACCCTTGACAGCTCCTCTCAGCCAGAGCTCTGCGGAGCCTTGGGACCATCGGCCTGGTTTTGAGAGGTCAAAAAGTTACTAAAGAAAAACAAATGGTCTTCAGTAAGCTTCAGTTCACTAGGCAGGGTCTGGGACTCCAGTGTAACATTTCTAAAGTTCTGCAAAAAAAAAAAAAAATTCAAAAGTTCAAAGCTACCACTCTGTGGTAAAGAGACTGAGTCTAACATAAGAGAAGAAAAGTATTCGTCATCGCAGCAGACAGACTCAGGGTGGCTTGAATTCAGTTCTCTTGGGCAAAACCAAATTTATTTTTACAAAATGAAATAAGTCTTTTAATAAACAACCATTACACAATTATGCAGCCCAAATGAAAGCAAGTAAAAATATGGAGCTAAGTTCCAAACCTGAACTATGCGACCACAGTTTCATTGTAGTCCATGAAATTGCAACTATTTAGTTTACATCAAGTTAGACCTATGTAGTTTTCTTTTTCCAGTTAGATGAAAAATAAAATAATTATTTTATTGCTTTTGTTTGGTTTTAAATGAATTTTGATATCCTAGTGAATTAAGTGTTCTGACATTGTAGGAGACCTTTCTGTTGATGAATTCACTGGATAAATACTAGGCAAGGATTATTTTGTGGACAAGAGACACTGCAAGTTGCAGAAGCCAAAGCCTGCAAGTGTCAATCATTTTTGACATTTGCATTGAACTGATTGCAGCAACTTTTATTACTTTAGTGTCAGAAGTGTCTGGATGCAAGTGTGGATCTTTCTGCTCTGTTTGTAGGCAGCCCAGACCCAAATCCAGAGGAACCAGCCAGTGCCAGGTCTCATACAACACATTCTGACAAAAAACAAATGTCTACCCAGGTTGAAAAAAAAAATAAAGAAAGAAAAAAAAAAAAAAAGAAAAAGAAAAAACCAAGACCAGCCATACTAGAGTTCTGACTTAGTCGTGACACTGTGAAGAAAAAAAGACTGGGCTCCCCTCCTTTTGTCACTCCACTTCAGCCAACAAAGAACTGCTTGTTTCATTTATTTCCCAGAAAGAAGCATTAGCCTTCTAACAAGGTCAGCAAAAAAATGCTGCTTTTCAGTTCTGGTGCATTTTGTTCCAAAAAATCTGTAAAGTATTAAAGCAAAAAGTTGCACTATCCCAGTGCACAGAGATTCCTTTATTCAGATTTCTGAGCTGAAAATAGCTGTATAGAGATTTCTCAACAGCTTCAACTGTTAAGGTCTGTGATATTCACATTTAACTAATCTTTTCTGTCTTCAGTGATTTAAGATTAAAATAAACAATACAAACAACCTGCAGGTGCAACATCAAAGCTATGATTTAGCAGGAAGTTATTTAAAAGATTAGAGATTTACTCTGCAAGCACTTTTAACAATAAACCAGTAATAAAAAGTGACAATGGGGGCTGCTTGAGTGGAGAGACAGCTTTAATGCTAATGATTAATTACAGATGACTGTTATATTTAAAATATTTTAAGGTGTTTTTTTGTTGTTTTTTTTTTTTACTTTTGCTTCATGCAATCTTCAGCTTTTGCATTTCATTCACTTTGAAACTATGGAAATGACCCTCTACTCTTGCACTGGCACATGTTTTGATTACTACCCTTGAGGGGAAATGCTGACACCAAGAGGAACTTCTTTGTGTCAAAATTAAAAAAAGAATTTGAAAAAATGCCAACATCTCTCTTGAACACACCAGCCTTCAATATGCCATATTTACTAGATGGCCAGCTATTGGTTTAAAGGTGTGTGTCCTTTGATTTAATTTACCTGATACTGAAATTAATTCCTATTACATTCTGGACCTATTAGCCACTGTCCTTAAACATAAATAAATTACTCCACTTGAAATCTGCCTGATAAATCACGTTTTAGAGGTTTTTATTGCAAACAACCAAAACTCCCTCATTCTTTTGAGAGCTGCATCACAAAACCCAGAGAACGTGCAAATCCTCTATAATGCTTTCAGCTCTCCTGTAAGTAATCATCAGAAGCAGGTGCCAAGATTATTCACACTGACCACAAATGAATTGTGTTTGCTTCTTTCAGGATATCCAGTAATTAAGAATGACCTGGAAAAGGAAGCCTTTCCACCATGCAGGTGGCATGAAGGTATGGACTACAGAGAGAGAAAAACGTGTTCCTCTCAGTGTCACACATTTCTAGACAAATTTCCAGCCAATGCAAACCAAGACTTGAAAAATCCCGGACATGAATAAACACTCTTCATGGACATTAGTGAACACTAAAATACATATCGTCTGTTTTTGAACACTTTGGGAGTTTCTGTGTTCTCCAGAGACTGGCTTTGACATAGTTACCAAAAGCTGCCTTTTATCATCCTTAAACAATAGTAGTTACACCTCTTTTATCATGGCAGGATATGGAAACTTTGGTTCATGTGTTTGTTGCTCCTAGATAGGATTTTGGCATTGTTTTATTGATTGGATTTCCTGGCTGGTTAAAAGAAATGAAAGCAGAGGTAAAGTGCTATAAATCCCAGTTGTCCAGACCCATTTGAAGAACCATTAGCATTACAGCTGAAAGCTAAACTTCTTAGATTCATGGATGATTTTCCATTAAACAACAAGTGTCAGAGGCTCTTCACAGTAAAAAATTCTAATCTGTAATACCCAATGTCCTTCATCTTAGAGAACCAGTGAATGAATAGTGAAAGCCATTCTGCTTGTATCACTTTGGTCATACCTGCTTGTGGGTCTCGACAGAGGACCTCTGAGGTAAGGTTCTCTTCTCCAGAAGGGAAAACTAAAACAGAAAAACCAAATAGTTCTTCACCTGGAGTTTGATGCAAGAAGTAAATGTGGTTGAACTCTCAGGATCAATGCATACACTGACCCTAAACAAAGCAACATCAGATTTTCCACTGTTTTCTGCCTGAACTGGTTGATTTATAAAATGGAGATAAATATTACCAGCTTCTGCCAGAGATGAACCATGTTATTTTTCTTATAGTCAGTATTTACGCATAATCTGATCAGGTGAAAGTGGAGACGTCAAGAGCAAACTTAAGTACATGTGGCACCCTTCTCCCTCTGCCAGAAATTCTCCATTCTTACGTGCTTTTGTGCATGCATGGGTGTCTGACATGTTCTGAAAGTCCTCCACTCAGCGCTGATGACAGAGCATCTATTTCCTTCGTGGTGCCAGTCTCCTTCCTGATGAACACACAAAAACTACACCAGCACCTTCTCCTCTGTCACAAAGGATTTCTACACACAAGTGCCCAAAGTCTCAAGCTCCTGCTGTTGTCCCACCACTGACCCTGCTTTCAGCAGAGCCTGGGTTAGAGCCCTTGCAAGGTCCCTTCCCACCTAAGCTGTTCAGTGATGGACACAACCCTAACTTGAGCAAGGCCTCCTCCAGCCGTGTTTGGAAACTCATTCACGAAAGAAGCCCTTTACCTCAGAACAGGCGTCCCTATCTTTGTGAGCTCACAATATTAATACTGACCTCCCAGCAACAACTGTCCCTCCATTCAGTATACCTGAATGAGTCCAACCTCTCTGAGGATGTGACTAGCAGACAGCTGATAAACCAGTGGCACAGAGATGAAGTAAAATCTGCTGCAGATATAGATAGAATACAGGAACACTGAAAATCTCAGGAACTATATAACATTATTTATTATTTTTTCCCTGCATATTAATGAATTCATTTTGGCAGAACCTGAGAATAAATCCAAGAATATATATTTATAAGTTACTATGTCAGTGTACAGAATTAAGTGATCCAGGTACGTTTTCTGAAGGCAGCATTACCTGGATCAATAGACACCATGTATCAACCATCATCACAGAACAGCCCCCGTCAGCAGGGACCCTGAAAGACCGTCTTGTCCAAACTTACATGGAAAATAATATATTGCAAGGGAGAAAACAGAGAGGGTACTAGAATATAACTCAGCTCTAACACTTAAAGATCCACATGAACACAGCTTGTCCCTGAGCTCCAGACCTCATCAATCCCTCCCTGACAGCCAGGTCAGAAGTAACTACAGCAGTTAAAACCCCTTCTTCCCATCAATCCCACCTCTGTGCACAGTCTGATGAGTCACACAAGTTCTCTCTTGTACCAGAAGGGGTAAAACCAGGCACATCTTTCTGTAACTGCTGCTGCTGGAGTGTCCACTGTGAAGAGAGGCGAGGGGGATAGTGGTGGCTGGGCAGTGGGGAGCATCAGGGACATCCCACCTAGCTGGGCTTTGGTGGCTTGAGTTAGACCAAACACCAATTTTAACCACAGATAAATTGAAATCCTCTATCTACACCCAAACAAACTCAGAGGCCTTTCACAAAGTGGCAGTGTCCAAAACTCTCAAACCAGCAATCTCTGGGCACAGCTTAACACACATTTCTGTCACTCACATGGGACAAGTGTTAGTATGGACACTAACACTTACAGCTCATAAATAGGCAACATAAAGCCACAGTAAGAGAAAAGGTAGAAAAATACAGCAGATTTTTTAAAATATGACTACTAACTTCAACCAACTTTCTCTATATGCTTTTGTTTGCTTCCAACACAGGCATACTATGATTTGGTATCACGTAGTCACACTCTGTGCTTTGATAAAATGTTTGTAACTACCTTTGCACAATTCCCAGTAAATATTGCTGAAAGGAGTTTATAAACCAAAGCATCAGGCTGTACAAAACAAACCATATTTTCCTCCTTTTCATAAGAAGTACAAGGAAAACTCATGTGTTAGTAATTGGAAGTGCAGACCAGTGTGCAGACCTGAAATACTTAAATCCTTTACTTTTAAGTGGTACATCTTCGAAAGAAAAACTTCTTTTAGTTCCTACAGTACAAAAAAACAACAAAAAAACAAACAAACAAAAAACCAAAACAAACCCACCACATAGCTAAGGCAAAAGACAGATGCAAAGATTTCATTTGCTGCAAAGTCACAAAATTAGGGCCAGACGAGGGGTACTGCTGTGCATCCAGTTCCCACTGCTCCTCTCAGGTTCCTGAGATGTCAGCAAAATCACTCCTGGCTCGGGGGTCTGGCTGCCAGGCCAGCACTGCTCACTGCAGTGGGGAGCAGACCCAGGAATGCTGAACAGTTACACTGCTGCCAGCACAGAGGAGTAGAAAGGTCCTTCCTTTTGGCTGCAGCAGTTTAAAAATAGAGACATTCTTCTTTAGTACTAGAAGCGACAGTCACGTGTATTTTAAACTGCCACGTGAAGTCTTCAGAGGCTGCAGTGTTCTGTGCAGATTACTGCACGTTTCTATGCAATTTCTCTATGTGTATATACATGTTTCTAGAATAAATCTTACAAGATATATTTTTAAATAAAATAGTGTCATGTTTAGTGTGCCTTTGAAAGCCATCAAAATGAGAAAAAGTTCGCCAAGACATATTGATGGAATGTCTTCTGGATTAAATAAATATGGACACTGTGTAGATTTTTACACTATTTCTAGTGGGAAATTCAATCACACATCTGAATCACTATGCTAAGAACTGCATATATACCTACACAAAAAGCAGAACCTCATCACATATATATATATACACACACACACGAAGGGTACTGAATGAAATACAGACTGAATTTAATAGGGACAGATTTTGAAATCTGTGGAAATACCCTTATTGGGCATCTGAAATACATTCAAGAACAGACTTTCTGTTTGGTATAGACTTTTATTTCTAATCCTTTGAATCTCAAGAAAGAGCCTCCCCTAAAATTCAGTATACATGTGTTTTAGTCCAGAATTTGGCTTTCATTCACTTCCACTAATAAACTGAGGGGAAAAATGTTCAGTACACTGTCCTGATTTATGACACTGCTGATTTTTAACTAGGGACAACGTAACGGATGTTAACATAAGCAGAGGAGGTGGTATGAACAAAACCCCTGGTGTCCCATTCTTACCTCTTGGCCATTCCAGTGCTGCTATGAACAGACTGACCCACACACAGCTGTGGTTTGAAGCCACAGCAGGGCAGTTGCTAGTTTTACCATGTGCTATGACACTCCATAGATACTCAAACCTTTCAGATTTTATTCAGGTTTCTTCTGCAGATATCCAGTCTCACATTATGGTTTGGTACTGCCCACTAAACCTTGTAACATAACCAACATTTTTACTGCATATATGCAAGCAAAGCAGTTGATGAGCTAAAAGTTAAAAAAAAAAAAAACCTGAAAATTATTACCTCAGAGGTCAGCCTAGGTGTTTTTTATAAATTTAAGACTAAAGTGAATATTGCACTACTTCTATTGGTGATCATGAGCAGACAAATATTCAGCATTTCCTTGGCATGTGAAGAGACAGCACTCATGAACCACACTGCAAGTGGACAATCAAGAAATCATGAGACAAACTTACCAAAAATTCACCAGAACAAGAATCTGCTATGTGTTTTTAAGTCTGCGTTTTTGACATGGTTTTGTGATCTTGAGCCTGTAAGCTCACCTGTTCTCATCTTCTTGAGTAGTTGAAATGTTTTAGCTTCAGATGTTAAATGCTAGGGGACTATTTGTAATTCTCAATTATATGTGAAAAAGTTTTCTTCCATTTACAAATTTTCTTTCAAATTTTAGAGTTTTCATGGCTTTATTTTCACTAAGGCTTAAATCTGGCGATATCAGACTGATGTAAGTTGATAAATTTACACTTGAAATGCTAAACAGAAACAGCAAGGGAACCACACCAGTTCCAAGAATTTTGTTGCTAATTCATACTGAAAAGCCAACTTTTTAGTAGTTTCCAAGTTGCTTCCAGTGCACAACCTCACTATGCAAAAGCCCCACCACCATAAACAAACTAACAAGCAAACCAGCTATACCTTCTGACCTGAAGAAACACAGAGCTAACCGTGGACAGGTTATCCAACAGCTTGGAAATTATATGGGGGGCTTGTGGGGGTTTTATACCACCTCAGAACAGAAAAGCACAGACAGAACTTATTTTTCTTTGTCTAATACTACAACAAAAAGCCAGGGAGGCTCTAAAATAGAACATGAGATGTTAGAATGTCACCTCAAACAGTACAAATTCACTTGCTGCCAAATCTACAGAGGGGAAAATTTAGTAAATGAAGGGGAGAACATACTGTTAGGTCTGATAGCAGAAACAGAGCTACCTCCTTGAACCAAAAATTACTTTGACAAACAAATCAGAAGGTCTCTCCTATCTCTTTTGTGTTTTCAGCAGAAAGATGCCATCCAGTACTCACTGAGATTTGGCTGAGACATTGCCATGGACCTCTGTGGCGCCGGTGTGGACGTGGCTGCAGGATGGTGGCTAACATGATTCAGTGGCTGGTGCATAGGTTTTCGAGGATCTTGCCAGGTCGTAATTTTTTCTATGTGACTGAGAAAGAAAAGATACAAACTTCTTAACATAAAATACCTGGTATATTATATAAACAATTAAGCTACTAATAATGTTATGAAAGTCCTATTTGTTTTTCTTATTCCACATCTGCCCTTGTCATCTCACCGTCACCCACTTGAAATTATCTATCATCTGGTTGTTTACTTTTTCTTCTGATCTTCTGCCCCTACTGTTCTAATTTCTTTTGCTCTACTGTTGAATAATTATTTTTACTTGAACAATTGGTAAATTCTGTTGCCATACTGAAAATCTGTAATACACACTCATCTTCAGATTATTTAATTGTCCAAAAGTTTACTCTTGTCCTACCAGTCTTTCTCTACATACTCAATACATGGCGATTCCACACACAGCAATAGTCACTTCGCTGACTGTTGAAAAGACAAGTATTCGTCTTGCCAAATCCAACTGCTTTGTTGCTTTCCACACTACAAAAACGAGTCTTTCTGTACATCTCCAAGAAATCAGCATATATTTGCACTACCAAACCACGCAGATTACAACCTCATGACTCATGTGTAATCACCAATTTCTCTGTAAAGGCACTAAGAGTTTGTACTGCAATGTAATTAACAACAAACATACCATTTCAGTATGCAAACTCTTATATACATATATTACCCTGAAAACAGTGAAGTCATGCACAAATCCACATACATTTTACAGTGAGGTAATTATAAGAACTATCACTGTAAAATATTTTTGGCCACAGAATTCAGTGCTGAAAGAACTACGGTTTTGTTGCAACTGAAAGTTTACACTGAAATGCATCTGTTTGGTAAGAAAATTAATAGGACGAGAATTTTAAGGATGAGCATGTAATTCTATTTGAAACAAGAAAAGAAAAAGGAAGTATGATAAAGCAATCAATAGTCGGATATCTATCAAGGGATTGCCTGGCTCCAAGCCCAACCAACTAACGAGGTTACTGTCTGTGCTGGAGCGAGCTCTCCTCTATTAGTTTTTTGTTACAAAGACGTAAGTTTTTAAGAACACACCAAGAGGCATAAAAATTTAAACATTCCATGTCTGGAAAACCATTTTGATCCAACTTGCATAAAAGAACAGTCTAAAATCTTTACTGAGCTCCATCCTAAACTTGCCATTGTTTTTGCATGGCCACCACAGATGTTATCACTCCACACCCAGCTGAACACCAGACCAATTTCACAACCAAGTTTCAGTCTATATTGTGATGTACCCCCTCAGGTATTAACAAAAATGGTGTGGATTACAAGCGAAAAAGGAAAAGAACCTAGATCATTTTTTACAGAACAGAAAAATGTGACATCTTTTTGTAGTCTGTAACAATTTTCTTATCCTAATATTTTGCATTTAATGTACAATTCTCAAATGGAAGATCACACTTTTACATGAATGTTACTCAGCCTCAAACTGCTGAGTCACTTCCTTTCTTCACAGCTTCTAGAGTATTTTTTTGTTATAATTCACAATGAAACCACCCACTATTGCTTCTCTCTAGGATTAAAACACTTTATTCTCCCCTCATCGTAAATCTTTTTTTCATTTTAGCTTTTCTTCTCTTTACTCTTACATTTCAAGTATATGAATTCTTGCATACAGTGCATGAAGTCAAAGAGCCTCAAACTTTAACAATTTCTTGCCTAATCTATAATATTGAAATATAACCATGTAGATAAGTAAGGAACTGATATGGCTTGCTTTTATAACTTCTATAAGGTTCTTACTTGAGGCATATTCAAACATATGACAAAGCAGCCCCAAAATCCATACTACAATTCTCACTTTCAAGGTTTTCATAAGCAATTTTTGCATCTCTCATTGTTATAAATCCTAATATCTCAACAAGGTCTTAATTCCTAAACAAGCAGAACAGGAAAGTAGAGATGTCCATTTTAACTTCTGTTTCTGTATCATGGGCGAAACTGATGTGGGATCTCCACATGCAAAAAATAACTTTATATGTTCCAACAAAATCAGGGAAAGTTAAATATTTACAACTCAAAGGAGATACACAAGAATCTGACAAATAGGGCAGAAAACATGCTACCATAACTGCCTCTCTAACCTGCTCAGACCATGGCATTCCCACCCTTAAAGTCCTGCAGTCCTCCAATTCAGCAAGCGGCAAATTATATCCCAACAGTGGACCCTTATTAGAGAAAAATTAAACCAAAGCTCTGATCTAAACAGCTGAGAATTTTACTTGGACTTTGGGATTCTGTTCCACCTGTTGCACCTTAGGCTTTTATTAAATGCCTCTTCTTGCTTTGAAATGTCAGTGCTCCTCTGAATCTGTGCTGCTCCTTTGTCCTGCATTTTCTAACTTCAAGGCTCTAATCCCTGACTTCCACTGCAGCCATGCCAAGACATCTCAGTGAGCTTAAATCAGCAAGCAGCAGCAGGAGGGACACCAATTCCTTTCTGCTGGTACTCACTCCAACAACCAATGTATCTCAGTGGGTTCTATTTTCAAACCTTTTTTTTTTTTTTTTTTTTTTTTGGTATTAGGAAATTCAGAGCAACTCATCTGAAAAGGTTGTAGGGGAACTGAGAAAGACAAACTGATTCTTCTGTAAGTGCATTATCACCTGAAATAACACAGAGTTTGACTAACAGTGTCAAGCTTTTTGGGGGTACTTTATCAGGGCTTGAACACAGGGACTGAGCGTGGGTTTTGCGACTGTGCCACATCAAAGTGAAGCTGCTGCTGAGTGGGAAGCTGGTGACTCAGCACACACAGAGCCCTCACCTCTGACTCATAAGCCCCTCCGAGGCACCCACACTCACACTGCCTTGGAGCACCTCCAGCCAGCCAAAGCCAAACATTGGGAAATCTGTTTACATCTTCTGGAGCAGAGCCAAGGCATTGCCCAACCATCTCTCTGTTCCTCTGCTCCCTGTAAACAAAAACAGCACAGAAAGAAAGTGTATTGGAAGTCAGAGGCCATTCACACAGCTCTGACAGTGTGTGATGTGGCAGATACGCCTTTTTTACAGACGGGAAGTTTTTTAAATTTAAGAAAATTACCTCAGGGACACAAAAATTGAGTCGATTGTCTGAGCTTGCTCAGGGTACTGCAGTGCAATTTCTGGTAAAACTACAACCAGAGCCGAACCCCACACTATTTCAGTAACCACCACCATGCAGGATGCAGCAGCAAAAGGCTGTGTAAAAACTCACAGAATATTGGGCATCTGTAAAAGTCTAGTATCATCTACTTCTTAAAAACCCTAACTCTAGTAGTCTTTTTCATGTGATCTTTATGTATTACAGTCGCAGGTGAGGAAAACACAAGATATGAATGGGAATGATAGAAACAATTACCCTATGTGCATATGTCCAATTCTCACAGAAACTAATGGAATTTATGTGTATATATGAGACTGCACTATCAAACTGTGCTAAATGCTTACCAGCAGTAGATTTAGATTTATTGGTACTTTTAGAGTCCTCCAAACCCACTGCTCACCAGGGAAACATGACCTCCTCCCTAAGGATGGCAGCAGCAGTGGTGCCACTGTCATACCTCCATGACAGCCTTGCCTTTAGGTGGTGAGTTTGGCCAAGGGTAGGGCCAGGAATCTCTGAAGGGGGATCAAGAAAATGCTATAATTAGGTGGTACTTCACAGCAGCTGTTGGAACTGGTGGGAGGACTGGCTGGGGTGCCACTAAAATGAGCAACTGTTGCCACATCGAACACAGCCTGTCACCCTCAGCACTGCCCCCACGCCTGTCCCACCAAGGTCACCTTGTGCCAACACCTGCCAGCTCTGCAGACCTGGGGATGCACTTCTGTTACTGTCATCCTTCTAATCCAAAAGCAGGAGGAATTTATTATTCACTAGAAAACAATAGGTGAAAAACATTTAGATTACCTCTTATTAAAAAACCTGAACATATGCTATGTGTTTTACTGGATATTGAAAGAGAATTTGTGAATGCCTCTTGCGGGGAAAGGCAGGACATGGTCCAACAACTGCATGAGAATAGTATTCTGTCCTTAGATGCAGTTGGATGTCTTCCTTTGCCATGCTGCTTTTCCCCTTCTCTCACCATAGACTGGAAAATTTCAAGAGCCAAGTTCTGCTCTCATCACAACATGAAAAGACTTTACAGAGTACAGCACCACGTCCTAGTGCCATGCATTCACCTGTGCATTTGATAATTGTGACTCTTTAAGCAGACCGCAGCAGTCCTCATGATGTAGGAGCTACCTTCAAACAAGAACCAGTCACTTCTCTTACAAGTGCTTGAAAATCCAGCAATTTCAGAAGGACAGCCCAATTTTTATGGCTTGTTACTTGTTTACAGCTGTTACATTCAAACTTAAGTGGAAATGCGACTGAGTTAAATTATGATCTGAATCACATCCTGCTAAAGACACTGAGCTTCATGCTGGCATGAACCCACATAGAAAATGCTTGGAAAAAATTCCTGATTGGCATCAACAGTTTACATGTCAGACTGTGCAGACAGCAAAGCATTAATGTCATTAGGCTGGCAGTTGTCTCAGACTTTTTTTTTCCAGTTTATACTCACATTACAAAAAAAAAAAAAAAAAAAAAAAAAAAAGGCATGTGGAAGGTTTAACACAATGAACACAACTATCTCAGTGCTAGCTTCTCTTCAATCCCTTGGGATCATGCATTGTGATTATCTAATCACACACTTTTTCCAGAGAGTACCTTTCTTACTCACTAAGTGCATTTCACTATTCAAAGGCACTGTTTCTGATGTGCTATGAAGTATTTTCTTTAACTAACATGCAGCTTCATCCCATACCTACCGCAAAATTTTCAAACTCCGTTCTAGTGACAAGTGTAATAAACTATCTTTAAAAGATAATGAGAAAATCATCACAGTGTAACCTCAGACATCTCCATTCGGTTTTGCAAGGCTATTCTACAGATCAGGGTTACAAGATATGTAGCAATATTCAATGTTTTCAGGGAGTACTTTGAAATATCTAGCCTCTGCATTTACAAAATATGTATTGCTTTTGTGTTCAAAACACAGCTTCTTGTGACTTCAGCTACCACTGAATGTGTGCCCATATTACAAATCACAGGGAGGCATGAGGGAGGTGTTAGTGTAGACTGGAGGGGGTTTCTTACTTTCAAATATATGCACCCTTTCATGCAATTATATGGAGATAAAAATACTTTTTTTTTTTTTTTTTTCCCAGCAATCACTAAAACAGAGGAAAAGAAGATGAAGGACTAGGGCCTTTCTTTAAGCTGCATTGTGAAGATACAATTTGACAAATGGGTAAGATGCTCCTTTCATGGGACAATACTTTGAGATGGGAAAATCAGACAGCTACAAAGTATTTTTTGCTACTTAGTTAGCACAGGTGCCTCCACATGTTGAGGTTTCCTGATGTTTCCAAAGGTCTGGGGCAGACCGAAGGGGACTTGGGCTGTTACAAATAAAACCAGGTTTAAAGTTTCTTCCGTTTTTCTACATTCTAAACCACAAATGATGCATGAGCTGAATCCTGGTGGATGGCATTAGTGCCCACAAGCAGGCAGCTTGCTCGTGGCTCCACGGGCATGGCAGTGCCACAGGGCAGCTGCCCCTGCCAGCAGCCTGTGCTGCCAAGGTGGCAAGGATGGACACCTCGGTCAGCTTGCTGAACTTGCAGAAACAAACCTTGCTGATTGTTTCAGCCAGATTAACAGATTGACCTGCCTGAGCCTGCAGCCCCATGTGAAGATAAGGAGAAAAATATTTGGAGAAGAGGAGGACAGAGCTAGGCCACTGGTCTCAACAGTGCCCTGAAGCCAGGACAGCATCAGCTGTGAAATGACTGGGATGGTGTTAAACAGTTGGGAAGAATGAGAATATATCATTCCTTACATCACTAAAAGCATACAAATATAAAATCCAGTATTTCTCAATCACTTTCTTTTAGAGTGCAGAAATTAATAACTTTCAATAGTTCAGCCACTTGTTGCTGTGGGAGTTCAAGTGACGCTCTACAGTACTCCAGCTCACAACTTTTAGCTAATCAAATTCACAGCACTTGCTTTTTCAGACACTGATAATGTTTCATGAAAATTACATGAAGCTTTAACAAGTGGCCACAATGTAATTATTAAACTGATTGAACCATGGACTTTGTTCTCCTGCTGCATGTTCATCATCATCTCTGATCTTGAAGCTGGAACATTACATCTGTATTTGAATATTTATTACTCTATGGTAAGTAACTCCTTCAGTGAAGAGAATTGCTCTTTTCCTGAATTAGTTTCAGCATAATTTGCTGTGAAGAGAACTTTGAGAATGTCCTGCTAAGCTCCCCTGTAACTGACTGATTCCATTGTTGGTGTACATGGAGGCCTTAAAAACATTAAACTAGTTATACAAATGGATACAAAACACCCTTTGAGCTCTATTGACAACTTAACCTTTAGAATTTGGATGAAATCCCAATTCTTGAGAGAAAGAAAAAAAAGGTACTGAATGAAGTTATTATATAGAACATTCTTAGGGTTTTTTAAACATATACAATATATAATAGCATTAATGCATTTGTTTACTTGATGAGTGCCTGTAGCACTCATATTTAAAGCGACATTAATGATTTTATTAAAACCACTTTTATTTAGGGGAAAATGTACCAATTTGAAGACAAAGCATTCTTTTCTGAGAGATACATGACATTTTCAGATGCACGCAGTTTCTGAAATTGTTGAACAAGTAACAGAATGAAAGGTAACTGTCTGTCCTCTACTTGAGCTAGAGGGCTATCACCAGGTGTTGTTGGGAATGCTTCACTTTATCAATATAAAGTCATGTCAAAAGGGAACAATCACAGCATACACAAATTATAAATTGGTGCTGTCTTGTAACAAGAATGGGAGAAGTGGCTCAACCTAATAAACACTCTTTGACTACCAAGGTGGCATTTCTAGACAAGCTGTTATTACTTTAACATATTCTGCATTCTAGTAGAAATTAATACATAAACAAGAACTCCCCCTTAACTATACAGAGTTCCCTTATAAGGACACATTGAAAATCTTCCCCAGGCAAGAACAGATGCTAGGGTAGAAAAACAACCCAGAGCAAAACAGGACACAAAATACTTTTGAAGTTACAGAAAAAATACCTAACGTTGTATTTTACAGCACTGGCTGGAGGCAGAGAAATGACTCTACAGAATTTGGTCCCAGAATTCTCCTCTGTAATCTAGATTTTTATTTATGTTTTGCTTTCTGAGTCTGTCAGAAAAACACCATTAATGTTTCCAGGGAATTGTGCATTTTGGCATGTTCATTAACAAAAAATTTTAAAAAAGGGATTTTTTTTTCTAGTACTCCTTCCTTTTTAATAAGAGAATTTAGGGGGTTGAATTAACTATCATAATACCAATAAGATTCTGTTTTACTATTTAACTAACAATTATGCAATGATTTTGCCTTGTAATTTGAAGAATAACTTGTCAAGAGCTTCAGATCACTGCAATACATTCAAGTACACTTCTGTAAAAGGTTTTTTTTTGCAGAAATAAAACTATTTTCTACTCAGTAAGTAGGCCCATCTGCAATCCTGCCTACCTTCTGATTTTGAAATCATACAGAGAATAGCATTTCTTCAAAAGACAACAAAATACTGTTACCACAGTCTCTTCTTTCCACAAATGCACAGCAGTTGTTCTAAATTTTCCTATGACAAGCTTTTGAACTGCTTGGTCAGGATTTCCAAACAATAATACGGATTGGTTTGAGGAATAGCTTTCCCAAACAAACAATCCTCCTTCACTAGAAACTGAACACTGGCTCAAAATACACACATTTGTGCAAAGCAGTTCCTGGTACTGCAGCTCGCAGTCAGAGATCATTCTCACAACCTCAGCTTTCAGGTCAGTACATTTATTAAGCTCTAAAAAGGTCAAAATAACTTCTGTTCTCTGAACTTTACAGAAGCAATATTTATATTTTAATATGCATGCCAGTAGCTACAGCACAACAGACACGCAGAGCCAAACTAGATACTAAATTTTTTTTCCCCCTCCATGACCCAAATCCCTAACCAAGATTTACATCTTGTAAATAAGACTTTAGTCTGCCAAAGAGCAAATGCAAAAGCATTTTCTCCTATGATTTAATTGCAACATAACCAACTAAAAATAAAGTTTAGGCAACAAATTTCATTCCATATATCACAGACATAATTATTTAGATGAATAAAATTACTTTGGGTCTATATTTATCTACCTCAATAGTGGTTATTAGATAGACAGAATTATTTAAAATATCAAGCCACTCAAATCTCTTAGCATTTTAGAAAATAATTTGTTATTGAAATATCATCAGAAACAACTTTGTGACTGCTACCTGTAAACACTGAGGTTTTATTCATTTGCCCATGATTCAATGCATCACACTTCTATTTTTATCCAACCACAAATTCTGGTTTTTTGTCCCTGCTATCCTTTCAAGTGTTACATGGTGCAGATTAATTACAGAATTGTAAGAACCATTGTTTCAGACTTATGTGTTTAAAGTTAAATAAACACTACAAATTTCTTTTGTCATGTGCAGTATATAATAAGGACATGAACACATGATTACTTCATGGAGTTGTACCGCCCAAGCATTTCTGCAAGGTCTAAAAAACCCTTCCACGCAGGTCTCTGCTGACACATCTGCAAGTCAGTGGCACTGATGACATTCTTGCAGACACCACAGGGGGTGAGAATCCACACCTATCTAAAAAACAGCCATCAAATCTGTGTGTCATTCCCCTCCAGCCCCAACCCCACAAATCCAAAACTTGCAGCTCTCATTCATACAGCAGAAAAAGGCTCCAGACACCCCGGGTGGAGAAAGCAGCTATCAGGATGCCTTTGGCATTTCCTCTGTAAAATAAATTCAATAGGAGAAAATCTGCTTCACTTAAATGAACACTGAAACAACCATGACCTTGAATGCATCAGGACTTAACTTACTTCCTCCATTTGGACTATTTAATTACTACTGAGAATACAGTGAGGAAAACAGACAATTCAGGAGATACATAATTCTTAAACAGACAAAAGGTAGAACAGAATGTTGCCCTCTTTGTAAGTCCTCAGAAGGTGAGGAAAAGGAAAGCAATCAACCAAACTCAACTGCTGGAGCTAAGGGATGTGGAGCAGGGCTCTTTCCTCTTCCCTAAAAGATTAAGAAATCCATTAGGACTTCTGATACTCAAACACACCCCTCACTTTCAGGACCTGAAGAAATATTTGATGGATTCTATGCAAATAATGAAAAAAACCTATATTTTATCAACATCAGCACCTTCTTTACTATGCTCTACTACCAATTTAGAGGGTTCCCTCACAACATGGAAAAATTTCCATGGCTTCACTCTCTTACATGGCACATGCACATCAGAAAAATCCCATCACTTCTTCCAGTGGAGTCACAAGAAACAAATTAAAATTGGCCCAAATTCTATAAACATCTGTTGGTTTACCTGTTTTTATTACTCTCTTAGTTTTGAATGTCAGCTTGGAATATTAAAAAAAGGTCTAAAAAGATACGGTTCTTTTCAACACTAGTTATCCACTGCCCTCTGTTCACACAACTTCAGCTTCTGAGTTATGTGCTGCGAGGGCCTCAGTACCTCACTCTAATAGACAAGAATGGGGTCAGGTTATGAATAACTTTTTCAGAAGCTTTGTACAAAACTCCGACTCCAAACATATTGGTTCCAGCTGTTCAGAAAGTTTTAGTACACAAAGGTCAGGAGATGTCCTACTTGGATTATTTTTTTTTTATGATTCATGGTGGAGATGATTAGCTAGCAGATGGAGTTTTCTTGGACACTATTTCTACCTTCCATATGAGCTGATTAGTTCCCATAGAAGAAAAGGCAGGATGAATAACCACACTAATCGCCAGAGTTTAGAAAGTTGACCTTTTACAATCTCAAAACTAATGTGTATCCAGGAAATCCTGCCAGACAGTCACTGTTTGCAAATCGTTGGGAAATGTGATCATTTGCCATGAAAAACAGACGAAAAGCAGGAGCTGGTTAAAAGACCAAGTCTTTTCTCAAACAAAACATTTCCATAATTAAGAAACGATGTCTCAAAGCTGACAGCTGACCTGAGCTTGCAAAGGGTGACAGTTCTGCACTGGTGCTCTCTGTACATGAGAATTTTAAAATGAGACCAGAATTTCAAGTAAGATCTAGCTGAACATAAGGAATTTCGGTCATTTCTACACCGCAGTAATATTCCAATCAAACACAGTCTATTTGAAATCTTTTTAAGATTTAAGTACAAATGTGGACAAGGCTTCCCTTAAGTTCAGAATAATGTATAAAGAGGATTACTGGTATGAGAAGATAGGCACATGTCACAGGAATACACTGTGCCCTATTCAAAAGGAATAATGCCAAATTACACATATTATTAGCAAGTCAGAGGCACTCCCTAAATCTATTTATTTAGGAATGCAAAAGAGTGACTGATCAGGCAATGTTTAGCCTAGACATCTAACCAGGCTAACAAATACAATTTTGACTGGGGAGTAGTGTGAGATGTGTGTGTGTATATGGAGGGGTTGGAGAAAAACATTAGCCACCCTCAGAAAAGGTGTGACTTTTTTTAAGACTAAAATGTTGTATTATAGCTACAAAAAATGCTGACACTCACTGAAAAATATAATTTAAAAGCCAGTGTCCTAAGTGCTGTAAAATTTCCTAATACAACATTTAAAATCTGGTACTTAAAATCTGTTTTTTAACATCTAGTAGGAATGAAATATTTCAGACCAGCTTCTTATCTGAAAAACAGTCTCCCTGTATTTCAACTGGACTTCTTATTAAATAAATGCAGAATTATTTAACGAAAACATATAATGTCTTGAGCTGGAAGGGACCCATGAGGATTAGCCAGTCCAACTCCTGACTCCACACAGGGCAGCCTAAAAGCTAAACCAGCTATCTGGGAATTATCCAAACACTTTTGACCAACAATGGGCTTGGGGCCACTTCCCTGAGGAGCTTGTTCCAGTGTCTGACTGTCCTCTCAGTGAAGAGCTTTAGCCTGATGTCCAGTTTGAGCTTCCCCAACAGAGACAGGGGATGGGGAGAAGTGCCCAGCACCTGTCTGCTCCCCCCATGAAGAACCCACAGACAGCACGAGGTCACCCCTCAGTATCCTCCTCTCCAAGCTGCACAAATCCAGTACATCTGCCCTCCTTTACAATTGCACATCATAAATATTTTGCTGGGGTATATTTTATTATTATTCAAAGCCTTAAAATCATTTATGTTTTTTTTTAAGAGAGGCCGAAGACTTTGTAATATCCAAAGTCAAACAGTGAGAATTATACTCTGACCAAAAATGAACCAATAGGAGGCGAAAGAAACTCCATGAGAATGCAAATTAAGATACTACCTGCAAGGTGTTCTCTCATCTTAATGCGTATCTGTGATGTTTTATTAGTATACTGAGTTCAGAGGAGAGTAATAAAGCAGTCCTATTTAAAAAATTAGCTTGTAAAATTTAACAACATGTTGACAGTTTCATAATTCACAATAATGAAAGTAATGGGATCATTACCTGAGTAGTAAGAGCAATCGTCCTCTATTTTCATTTTTAGTTCAGCTTACATCAACCAAAACAAAATCACAGTCTTTATTTTTGAATACAACTGAATTGGGACTCAAGCTACACATCAGACTGGTGCCCCTAAAGCCACAACTCCAACCCAGATAAGTCAGAGGGTGCTGGCGTTGCTGACAGAGCTTTGTGCAGCCCTCTTCGTTCTGGCACACAATGAAGCCAAGACAGAGAACCAGGCAGAGCTGCTTCCCTGTCTCCCTGACAGGGTCAGACCAGAGCAAGAGGAGCAGGAGGCCGTTTTCCAGCCCCTTCTCTCCACGGCTGCCACCAGGAGCAGGAAAGGAGACCAGGCAGGAGCTCGGCTCTCTGCTCCTCCCAGGAGGACACGAGCAAAAGCCAAATGAGGGCCAGACCATCAGGAACCTGAGTGCAGCCCGTGGGCCCCTGCCAAGTGAACCCCCAAGAGGAGGGGGAAAATTATCTTCTACATTTCCCTTAAAATCTGCTCTCATCTTACTCATCCACTGGGGTCAACCACTATAGCCAGTTTGGTTTTATTCATTTCCAATGTCACAGTATTTTCCAATACCTAAGATATTGTTTACCTGTTATTTTCATGGAAGGTTATGTCTGTCAGTGCTTACACCAAGCCCTCTCAAAATAAAAAGGGGCCACAATAAAGGTTGCACAGGGACCAAATCAAGCAGCAGGAGGTATGTCATTTATCAGCCCAGGATTTAAATTTGTAGCCCTTTTGATGGCACCATTAACCCAGATATCTGAGTTTTGACCTCATACAGAGAAGAAAGGCCAAACCAGCTGTGTGAACTGAAGAACAACTATGTATGCCTCATCTATGTTTAAAGTGATCATCCTCTTGCTTTAGATTACTTTAAATAATAAGCCTGAAGTGAAAGTACAATTATCCAAATAACAGATTAAGACTAAGACACAGTCTAGTCATTCCACCAATTACAAATGTTATGTCAACAAAAAAGCTACTATTTTGATCACTGTGACACGTGATACAAATGAATGGATCTGTTAAAGGTGAGTCTCAGAAATATGAAGGAAAAATATTGACTTATGTCCACCAATTGCAGTAGCAGTTCTACAAAGATCCTGTAAGTCTCTTATAATGATAAATAATATTCCACTCACTTAGCACCTCTCAGTTAAATACCTCTGGGACTCAGCCAGATTCAACCAGCTCCAGATCACAGTTAGCATTAAAAGTTCCTGATTACCAAGAGCAAAAATTAGGTATAGCAAGAGACTAAGCATTGTACTCCATCATCACACAGCAAAGGACAGGAATGCGATGCAGATCAGCTGCCCACAGTCCTATTGCAACCACTGGAAATCAAAATGCTAAATTATAGTCCAAATATTTTTCCATTGGACTAACAATCCGTTATGAAATATATTAAAAACCTGTGTTGTCATCAACTGCTTATGCTTATTTAAAATGTTTACTATTAATCTTCACTACAGCTCACTTAAAAAAACCCCAAACATTCAAACATATGAATTAAAAACAAAACTCTTCATATGCAAGAGTGAAAAAAATGCCTATTTTGTGCATGCAGACTGCATTAAAACACGGAGGCACTTTTTTCATAACTTTTTTGCAAGAAAACTTCAAACACATGATCTTTCTTTCAAATCAAATCACCATACAATTTAACAGCTCTACATATGGTTTGCAATGTGAATTTATTCTTTAATATTCATGACAGCAAAACTTTTCCCTATGAAATCAAAAATGCCTTAGAATTAAAAATTACAAATCAATAAACTTTGTATCTGGATTTTGAAACACTTATATTTAAATGCTTTACAATAAGGTGATCATATTAGGATTTTAAATTTAAGTAAAACTTTTTTAAAAGAGAGAATTCAGCAAAGAATTTAGCAAAGGGAAGAATTTGGAAGATTTATTTAGGCCTAGCAGAGATGATCTGGCAGGTCACAACTCTTGCATATGACATCTGGAATTACACTATCAAAGGAATAGTTATTCAAATGTCTCAAAGAAATAATTCAATGGTAAACTGCAAACTCTCTGGAGCTAACATTAAATATTTTTTTTTTTTAAAGCTGTGGTTTATGTAAAGTGTCACATGTAAATTAAATTTTAAAAGCTGACATAGCTTTGTTTTCAAGACCCGAAGGTGAAACACTTTTGCAACTTTTCTTTTTGATAAAAATGCTGGAAACTGAATGACTATAAAACATTTTCCTTCTGCCAGTACGTAAAACATAAGCCACAACAGGCACCTGCACAACACAGTCAGGAAAAATTCGGGTCTGTATCAGGTGGAATTCTTGCAGTGATCTGTTCTTCCCATAAGGCCCCAAGAGGAAATTCAGTTCACACTTTTATTCTTCTCTGCTGTTCCCAGTACAGTCATCAAGAAAAAAACACCAAATAAGACAGAGGCATTGCTGATGGTTCTGCACTTCACAGGTGCTTTATAATTACAGTCAAGATAATCTTTCCACACAGAATTTTACTTACCTGCAGAAGCCAAAACTGAATTTCACATATTTTCAACAGAGCTATTTCATTACAGTTTTGAGGAAGCTGAAGTTGATCTCCTACCTGTCAGTGTACAAAAGTGTGAGAATAACAGAAGTCTTTTAGCTTGAGCTTTCCTTAGGATGCATTCCTCTGTCATGGGTATTAAAACATGAAGGACGAATCTAAAAGTTTTCACAATGCTTGTGCTAAGGGAATAATTTTTGAATAATTTCTAACTTTTTCTGCAACAGTAAAGACTACAGCCCCCCAGGAAGAAAAGAACCATAACAAAGGTACTGGGATGGAGGACCAAATTATTCACAGCAAGGTCAAGACTAGCACCAGTGATACAGCACAGCATCAACACCTCACTCCTGAGTTATTATTTGGGATTGCATGTACTTAGAAACATAATCCTACTGCAGTGATTACTGTGGTATGGGATTTTTAATGCTCCACTTCCCTTTCAACATGTAGTCATTCTGCTTATTACAGGTGCAAAACGTCCATAGATATTTCCAGCACCCAAGAAGGTCATAATAACAGATCTGTGTGCTGAGAGTGATCTGCCTCTAGGATTAATAATTTCTATAGGAAAAAAAAAAAAAAAAAAAAAAAAAGGAAGTCACTTATAAAGCCAAAAACCAGTCTGG
>VZUI01049031.1:0-18203 GCA_013401135.1 Cettia cetti | reverse complement strand
TCCCTTCCCTTCCCTTCCCTTCCCTTCCCTTCCCTTCCCTTCCCTTCCCTTCCCTTCCCTTCCCTTCCCTTCCCGAAACTTCCCTTCCCGAAACTTCCCTTCCCTTCCCGAAACTTCCCTTCCCTTCCCGAAACTTCCCTTCCTCTCCCCTCGTGGAGGGTGGAGGTAGAAAGGTGCCACAACCTTCTGGAAGCATCCCCAAGTGGAGAGCCGCCAGGAGTCACAGGCACACTGACACAATCACTCAACACTCACAGCAGATAGTGTAATAAATCCCTCAGCAGTAAGAAAGGGAAGGGTCTTCTTATAGAGTTCCACAGAACAGTTTTTATTCCATCTTCACATGGAGGGGTCCAGGGATGAAGACAGGGGCACGAGTGAGGGACCAGAGTTTATATATGGGGTAGCAGGGGCAGATTGGAAACAGGGTCCAATGGGTGAGGGAGAAAGTGGTGCAGAGGTGGGGTAAGGTACCAGTGGGGGAACAGGGGTGGAACGTGGGCAGAGGATTGCAGCAAATCAGGGCCAGTGGGGCCTCAGGGAAGGGAGAACATTTGAGGGGAAGGACATGCAAGGGAGAGGAGCAGGGAGGCCAACAGGCCAACTGGGAGAGCAGAATTGGGGTACATTTGAATAACAACCAAAAAACTCTGGGAGGAGGTAGGTTCTTCTTCTCCTAACATGAAGGGACTTGTCTTGATTAAGGAACATTGCTCCAAGGGAGCCTCAGGTGCTCTGGTTTAGGAGATTGTGGTGGTTCAGCATGGACATGAGGGGTTTTTTCTTTTTCTCAGGAAGTTACAGCATATGTTGACAGCTTGGTTACCCAATTAAAGAATTAGAAATGCCTCTGGAAACCCAGGCTTAAAATCACCCCAGGAAGCCCAGGAAGTCTTTTTCTTTTTTGCTTTAGAACAGGTAACAAGTTCTGTCCTGGTCTGCCGTGCGGCCCCTCAGAGCCTGGCAGCCCAGCTGGGACCCCCGCTTCCTCCTGCCAGGGGGGGAGCCAGGCCTGGTCTGGCCATGTCTCTGGGCTTCCCCCCAGCCACCAGAGAGAGAGAGGGGAAGCTGCAGCCCCTGATAGCAGCTTGGGGCTCAGCAAAGCTGGCCCTGCACCATTGCAGGCCCCTCCTGGGACCTGTGCACAGCCCAGCCAGGCTCTGCTTCTGCCACCAGCCGGGCCAGGCCAACCCCATGAGACCAAGGAGTGGGCAAGAGCCATTTACGCTCCTGGATGATGAGATTTGTGACTACCTGAGCCACTACAAGCTCCGAACTCTCAGCATGAGTTCCCCCATCACAAGCGCGGCTTTAAAATTAGATACCATAAGCCGCAGCTGAGAAAAAAAGTTGATCACTGCAAGCCCTGTGCAAGATGATTAACTCTTTCCTCACAGTAACCATCCTTCTCTGAGAGAAAGAATTGACACAGAGTAGTTAAAATGTAAAGACACAGCATAAAGTTAGTGGAGCGAGAGTGTAAGGATTGATTGGAAAAAGATTGAAGAAGTAGACATTTTTAGCTGGACTTCTCTAGTTTAAGTCATGGAGAAATAGACTATTTCTTATCTTATAATGCTGTTTGAGGGAATGCAAATTTCTAGTTAAAGGTTGTGGACTGATATAATTAAGATTTAATTGAGAATTTTGGACAAAGTAAGCCCCCCGCTTCTGGGGTAAAAGGAGATCTCAGTCTTTAAGTCGAAGATGATTTTAGAGAGAAAACAATTTGAAGCCCTTGGCTCCTGGGGTAAAAGGAGGTCTCTATTTCTTTTGAGACAAAGTCGATTTTAAAAATAAAAGAAGAGAATCAGAATCCTTGTTTTATACTAGAAGAAGCATTCTTAAACGGTACCCCAGATATGCTGAAAGTCCCATGAGTAGCCAGAAGAAAGACTGCTAATGGGTGGGACTGCACAATCTGCAAAATTCCGTGCGGTTGCAGATTTGTAACATTGGGAGGCACCAGACTGTTTTGTCTTGTGGTGAATGTCTCCATGGGACTCTAGAGAGACTCCTCTCCCAAAGTAATGAAAGATTATGTTTAAATGGTGAAACTGACTGAAAATCACAGATTTTGTCTCTCTATTGTTTTTTGTAGAAAAGTGAACACTTTGGGGGGGGGGGAAGGAGGAGTGTGTTGAAGTTTCATTATTTCATTTTTCTTTTTCTCCTTTTAGTTGTGTGTGAATAAACAATCTTTGTAACTTAAATTTTAGGCCTCTTTTGCTTTTATTTTCTCCTAGTCATATCTCACAGAAAAGCAAACACTGAAACCATCAGAGCTGCACTGACCTCCACACTCTTCTTTCTCTCTCTCTCTTTTCATTCTCTCTTTTCTTTTTTTTTTTTTCCCAAGAAGAAGGACAGAATTTGAATTTTGGATGGTTAAAGACCATTAACAGGACAACATTCAGAGGGTCACATAAGTGCAGTGATTTTTCAGTGACAGCAGGGATAGGACTTTCATTAAGTTTCTGTAACAAAATTTGTAGCAGTAAAGATTGATTGAAGGTACTGATGATATTGGAACAGGATTTCAGATAGAATAAATCAAAGCAGCTGAACTGAGGACCTAGTCCATTATTTCAAAAAGCCTTTGATCATTTTCTGTACCTTTGGTCTATTGCCAAATGCACTTAAGATTGCACTGATAACTGTTTAAATTTAGCTGAACAGCAACACAGTACCAAAGCACAACAGGTGACATAGAAGAGACAAATAAGAATATCTGTAGAGTATATATGTATCTACCACGTATGAATTTACCTATGTAGTTGCTATCAGGATGTTACAAGCAAGCATGCGATGATGTGTGTGTTCAACCACAGTGTGTAAAAACCCAGAAGCAGCAGTATTCTTAAAACACACCTCTAGTTGCTTTAATAAGTAGGAGCTTACAGAATTACAGAGAGGGATGAACAGCAACGTAAAATACCTTGCAGTGTAGATGAGGTATTATGGATGCCTTGTTTCCCCTTTGCTCTGGGCACATCCTCATCTGCTGGCAACTACAACACATTGACGATAACACAATCATTTTATGTGCAGTGATGTTGCAAATAGAAGTCATTGTTTTGCTAAGTTGAAAATGCTTAGATACCATAGATCGTCTACAAACTGAAGAGAGTTTCATATCACTGAGATGAATAGAGCCTGTGTACCCAAAGTTTCCCTAAAAGCTTCAGCTTTGTTTTCAAATGCATGTTTATGACCAATACATTTACTAGGAGTAAAATTTATTCTTTAAATATTAATGTAAGTGTTAATATACATTATTCTTTGATTATTATATTTTCATATATAGGGGCTAACAAATAAGACTAAAATTCTCTGGAAAATATGGGTCATATTCTACACATATTTGTGATATTACATTGAATTGATTGAATATTTTCAGCCCAAAAAAGATCTTCCATCAAAGAAAATTGACTGAGGGGGAAATGTGTGAAAACTTCAGAAAGCCTTTGTGATTGTATTCAGTGGGGGAGGAACAGAGAGGGATGCAGACAGAATTGAATGGCAGTATTTGGAAGGCTCAGCTCAGACTTATTCCATGAAATTTCTTACATTTTTCCAACAAGGTCATAAAACACATCACAGAAGCATGTTATTAGTATAAGCAATTAAACTTCGTTATAAGAGCAAGCATTTCTGAGTAACCAGAGAGAAATGTGCTCAAGTACACATTTAAATGCTGGTATTAAGCTCTGCAACTTCAAGACAAGCAAATAGAATGCAGGGGATTCAGCAGAACAAAATACTGCACTGGTTTTCTTTTGTTCCCCATGTTCCAGTGTCTGTGTGCCAAGGCTACTCGTCTGTTTACTTTTTTGTCCTTGTTGCTTCCAACAAGAAAATATTTGAGAATACTTGTTTTACTTGCTGGTTAAGAGGAGCAGATCAGCTGTCCTTCATAAACTGCTTTGCAGTTTAATCAATAAATACATGCAGTCAGTATCCCCATAACAAAAAGAGAGCAACCATTTTTGCATAAGTGACAATTAGAGGCAAAAGTACCATATCTGCAGCAGTGAAATATTTATTAGTAAGTAGCCATGCTCATGTAAGACCATTTTTCAGATTAAATACTTGTTCATTGTGTATATACATACAGACGTCAATACATCCAATGTAGGATGAAATAACCATCCTAAGTCCTGTCAGTGTTCTAATAGCAGCACATGACATATTTATGAAGCAATTTCAGCAAGGCTAAACTACAAATGACCGCTCCAACTATGATTTTATTATGACTGCAAAGTCATTATTGCAAACCATGGGCCCAACCCTTCTGTTACGCCAAGACTATCAAACATGTCCATGATAGCTGCTCCAGGCTAACAGTGATGTACCTGTCAGACAAATGAGAGCCTCTTTTTCTCTGACAAGCTCCTGTATACACCATGGTATGCCAAAGCCCAGTAACCACTATGAACTCAGAGTAGCAGCAGTGATGCAAATGAGGAGGTGCACAGCTCTGCAGACTCTGATGTATGACAGCTTAAAATCATATTGATTGCTCCAGGGTAGTAACAACTTGAAAGCATAGCTCTATTCCCCTCTACCCTTCTTGCTGTGTATCTTTGCCTGGATTTTAAAAGGCAAAACTGGCTCTTTATAGGACCTGATTCTCATTGAGGCATTGAATTCAACTAAAATATAAATATGGAGTAAAAGTAGTTTTAGAACCTCTATGAGAAAAACTTACAGTAGGTACAAAATACATTTAACTAAATCCTTCATATAATTCTGTAGTCAGTTAGGAATTTTACTGGCACTCAATTTACTTATGAAGAGACATAGTTCACCTTCGTCTTGGCCTTTCATACCTGTGAGATTTCAAGCAAACTGCAGACTATCAGCAGCAGAATCTTGAAGCTTGTTAATCAAGGTGTTAGCATATTCCAAAAGATTGTTAATAAAGCAGAGACTGAAATATGCAAACCATCACTAGAAAGGAGAGGTTTCAGCATGCTTAAGTTCTGCAAATGCTAAATAGCACTCAGAAAATAATTGCAGATCTCGGACATAATCCACACATCTTGTTCTAGTGTTAGAAGGGAAATGTGGTGAGTCTTCATCTCAGGAACAGGTTGATTAGGATTTTCTTGCTGAAAATTAAAGTCTCTGTTGCAGTTGTCTTATACTTATTTGGCAGCTGCTAATCCTTTATATAAATTTCAAGTGAAAGGAATTTAGCAGCCAGAGAGGGTCTGGGCAGCTGAGCCTGGTGGAAATGTTTATTAAAGACACTCCAGAAGGTTTCCAGCTGTTTCTTCCACCTGCTTTACTCTAAAGCCTGGTGCAGAATAATGGAAACAGCTGAGTCCAGTTGCCCATTCTGGGATTCATTTTGCTATGAATCAGCACAAAAGCTTCTTGGACACAGGAAAACGATGTGCTCATTGTAAGGGGGTTGCCAGTAACTCATTTGTGCCCTTCACATTGCACATTCTGATGTTCATGCAGGGAATGGTGAATGGAAATTGCAGTTGCTGGTACCAAAGTCTTCACTGGCCAACTTCAACACAGTCTCAATATTGTAAATCAATATCCTCCTAGTGTAGTCTGGAGGGTAAATTTTGTTTCCCAATGAACAAGAATGTCAATGGCATATAATATTTTTAAGGATGTAAGTAAATAAATTGTCCTAATGAATACACAACCTGCAGAACAGAGAAGGAGCCAAAGAGTGTATGCAGCTTCTTAGATTTGGTTAAAAAGCCATAAGTTCAGAGTGAGGTTCTCGCTAATGGAAATTGTCAAAAGTAGCTGAAGTTAAAAGGGCTCTCCTGGGTGCAGAGTTCTCTCCCTCGAAATTAAACTACCTGAAAGTGACTCCCATTCAGTATAAGGAAAAGTGGCAGCATCCTTAGTTCAGCAGTCTAGATTGTGTGACTCTTCTCTCTCTACAAAGTCAAGTCAATTAGTGAAACTTTTAATTAGAATGGCTATTGGTGAGCTAGATCATAATCAGGTTGCTGCAGAAAGTAATCACAATTGCTTAATCTAAGGGGAATTACTAAATAGATGTGTAACATCTGGAACTTCTTGGGAGGAAAATATTAACCTAAAATACAAGGGATTAGAAATATGGAAAAGAGAGTAAAACAAATGTTTTCACCCAATAGAAGTTCATTATGTCATCACAGACATATATATTACTAAATTACTAATATATATTACTAAAGAAAAAAAGGAAAAAGTGATCCTTGCATTCGTGTCATGGTTTAACCCAGCTGGCAACTACAACACAGTCACTCTCACTTCCCCACCAGCAGCCCAACCTGCCTAAACCATAACTTATCTTTCCTATCAGCAGGAAAGATATCTCAGTGCTGCCACAGTGCCACAAGTAGAGCATGACACAAGTTGTCCTTTTTCTTAGGAATGAAGAGACTCTTTCTCTCTCAGATCTACTCTCTCCTGCTTGACACTTTTTCTGGGTTTGTTATTTTCCTTCTAACTTTGTTTTTCACTCTCCATTATTAGCTGTTTGCTGAAGTTTCTTTTTTCTATCATCAGTTTTCTGTTTCACTGCCTAGTATTTTCAACTCTCCTGTTGACTCAGCATCTTTCTCTTTGATCTTACAGTTTTATTTTGCTTTCTGATCTCAGTCTTCTCTCCAGTGCAAAGTAATCCTTTCTGTATATTATGAAATAGGGCTTTAAACTAAAGTTGCTGCAGGAGGGAGACTTCATTCCATCCCACTCTTACCAGTTTGGTGCTATTGTCAGAAAGAGATGCCCAGAGCATGGAGAGGGATCACATGTCAGAGGGAGAGCACCTGAGGAGCAACACAAAGGAGTTCCAGCCTAGGTCAGCCTTGGGGGTGGGGGGCAACTCAAATACCTCTATGCAAACACATGCAGAGTGGAGAGTAAACAGGAGGAATTTAGAGACATGTACATACCCACAGGGCTATGATCTCATTGACATTGGGAAGATATGGTGGGAGGGCTCCTGTGGCTGAAGTGCTGGAATGGAAGGATGCAGGCACTTTAGGAAGGACAAGCTGGGCAGACAAGAGGATGTCAATGACCAGTTGGAGTGCATAGGAATGGATAGGAAGCTGACTGAGAACTTAGGGGTCAGGGACAGGTGACATTATACTGGGGCTTTGCTACAGGTCACCCAGGAAAACAGGAGATGGTGTATATAGACAGACAGGAGAAGCTTCACATTCACAAGTCCTGATCCTCATGGGGGACTTCAACCATGCCAAAATCTGTTGGAAGAACAAACCAGGAGGTTCCTGTTGTTAACACTCTTCTGCAAGTGAGAGAAGCCAATGAGAAGAGGTGCTGTGCTGGGCCTTCTTCTCACCAACAGGGAAGGTCTGGTGACAAATGTGAAGCTCAAGGACAGCCTGGACTGCAGTGGCTGTGACGTGATGGAGTTCAAGATCCTAAGAGCAAGGATGGCACTCAGCGGGCTCCCTACCCTGGACTTCAGAAGAGTGGACTCTTCTGAGATTTGCCTGGTAGACTACCATGGAATATAGCCTCCATTCCTATGGAGGAAAGAGAGGTCCATGAAAACATGTTAACATTCAAGGATCATCTCCAAGTTCAGAAGCAATGACAACAAAGAGGAAGTCAGGCAAAAATACCAAAAGGCCTGTGTGAATGAACAAGGAGATCCTCAAACATGAAAAAAGATCCTACAGAGGGCAGAAGTAAGGACAGGTAGGAATACAGGTAAATTGTCCATGAAGCCAGTGATGAGCTTAGGAAAGCTAAAGCCCATATAGAATTGAATACAGCCAGGCATGTCAAGAAAAGATTCTATATGATTCTATATGCTGATAAAAGAAAGGCTAAGGAAAATGTGGGTCCTCTCTGAAAGGGAGCAGGATACCTGGAACCCAGAAATAGAGAAGGCTGAGGTACTCAATTACTTTTTTTTCTGTCTTCTCTGGGAAGTGTTCCCACCACACCATTGAAAATGCAGAAGGCAAAGGCAGGGACTGATAGAATGAAGAACTGCCTGCTGTAAGAAGGACCAGCGCCAAGCCTATTTTAGGGAACCTGAACGTGCACAGGTCCATGGGATCTGATGAGATGCATCCATGAGTCCTGATGGAAATGATGGATGAAGTGGCTAAGCCACTGTTCATTACATTTGAGAAGTCGTGGCAATCTGGTGGAGTTCCCAACAATTGGAAAAGGGGGAACACAACACCCATTTTTTAAAAAGGAAAAAAATAGAACCAGCAAACTATAGGCTGGTCCATCTCACCTCAGTGCTCATCCAGGTCATGAAGCAGATGCTACTGAAAACTACTTTCAGGGGTATGGAAAATAAAGAGATTTGTGACAGCTAAGAGTAGTTTCACTAAGTTCCAATAAAGACAGGCTGAGAGAGTTGGGGCTGTTCAGCCTGGAGAAGGGCAGGTTCTGGGGAGTCCTTACTGCAGCCTTCCAGTAACTAAAGGGGGCCTACATGAGAGCTGGAGAGCACTGCAAGGACCTGTAGGAAGGTCAGGACAAGGAAGAATGGCTTTTAAGTGGAAGAGGATGGGTTCAGATAAAGTATTAGAAAGACATTCTTTACTGTGAAGGTGATGAGACACTGGAACAGGTTGTCCAGGGAAGTTGTGGATGCCCCATCTCTGGGAGTGTTCAACACCAATTTGGATGAGGCCCTGGTCTAGTGGAAGTTGTCCCTACCCTGGAGGGTTGGAAGAAGATGAACTGTAAGGTCTCTTCCAACCCAAATCATTCTATGAGTCTATGACAACCAGTCTTCAACTTATAAATCTTGTTTCCTATTCCCTCTCATTTCCTTTTGTCTCATACATTTCTTTTAATGTTTTCTTCTCATTACAACATACTCTTTGCCTACTGTCCTCCACACTACTCAGGGCCCTTTTTACCTAGGGCATTTACTTTAACCTTACCACAAGAAAGGGTTGTCCAAAACTTAGTAATTTTTACTTGCAAGTAAAACTTTGTTAATAGCTTGTATTATTTAAGAACAAGGTGCAACAAGACTGCAGATGTAATGAAAATGCAGATATTCTAGTAGGCATAGTAATTTTATTAAATAATATGCTGTCTTCCCACTCCTTTAAATATTTAAAATAATTTTGCAACTCTTTCCACATAGTACACAAGCAGAAAGCAATTGGGCAAAAATAGCAGTCATTAACTTTGTAGATGCACTAAGCACAGCAGGTAGTATATAGAATTCAAATTCAAACCAACACTTTTCAGAAGCAAAGTCTGGAGGGGTTCTGCTTTCTGCAGTAGACAGAGGGAGTATCATCTGAATGCTCATTAAAATAAAACATAAGGACAGATCCTTATATCTTTATTGCTATGAGTTTTAAAATTTATTTGGAACTGAGGAATATTATGCATAAGAGGAGAAAAAATCCTTAAACAAAACCTATAAAAAATGCTAGATTAATGAAATAGACAAAATATTAGTTAAGTTTATTGCAGACTCTAAAAGATGGAAACCTGACTTTTGTAATTGTGTGAGTATGGTAGGTAGAAGTCCATAAAAGTTATCTGGTACTTTTCAGTAATCCAGTATTGCCTTTAACATGTTTGATATCTCTTGGGGAAAAGGTTCATAAGTCATATTTGTAACAGAACATAAAGAAAAGTATGCTATTGATTGGTGTCGCTGGCTGTGCACTCTACTTTTGCTATGTTAATTACAGCCACCTTCCTATTCCACCTTCTCCATGAAGGTCAAAAGTTAAATTCCTGCCCAACAGCTGCAAACTTGAAATAGAGCCCATTGACAACCAATAAATAATTTTCCGTGAAGGCTAAGTCCCTTGTACAGCAGGTATGACCACAATGTAGATCACCAAAGCTGCTCCCAGAAACCACAGGATTTTTGGCATGAGTAGAGTGACTCCACATAGTTGCAGATTCAGTGCTGCCTTTAATCTCTCTGCAACATCCAGGACACAGAACCTCCTAAGTTTCCCAGGTTTTTTTCTTTACCGAATGAGAAAACCAAGCAAGTTTTACAGCATTTCATATCCCTTAATCTCATGTAATTTCTATATTATTAAATTTAAAGGCAACCACCACTGAAAATTTGTATCCACTGTGAAAGTAATCATGGCAATGTAAATGAGACAGTACAGACTGGACCACAGGCATAGGTCAGTGCTTTACAGAGGCATACACACCATCCAGAAAGTTCTTTGCAAAGTATTGAAAGACTTCTCCTTTGGTTCTGTGAGTCCCTCCTGTCCCCAGGCACAAGAAGAATGCTGTTTTTTGTAGTCCTACTTCAGCTGGTCAAAAGATTATCTACTACCCTGGGCTGAAATAGAATGTGGGAAAGGGCAGGCTACCTTAAAGCCACTTGCTATCCAAGGAGTTAAAAAAAAAGTGTCGACTGTCAATCTTTGGAAACATTCCTGCTAACAAGCCCTTTGTAGTTCTCTGTTATATATGAAGAGTTGCTGGTTTCAATCTCCAGCTTTGTAGACAGCTTTTACAAGAAGAAAAAAACAAAACAAAACAAAACAAAAAAACCCACAACACAAAATAACTTCACTTGATTGCAGCCTCAATAAAAGGGCAAGGATTAAAGAGAGAAAAAACAGAACGAATCTTCTTGTTGCAAAAGTGCGATGGCTCATACGGGCAAAAGGATGATAGAGAGGCAATGGGAGAAAGTTCACTCATCCTTATCCCATATCTTCAGAAATAACCATCTCAAGCAAAAGACTGAAGCACTTCCATGTGCTTGAACTTCAAGCATTCCCTTTTACTGAGCGCTTTGTTTTCCTTAGTGAGTTTTGTAATTAAGTAGCAACATGCCATTAGCTAGGGCATCATACAATAGCCTTCACCAATCAGGTCTTTTCATCTATATCAAGCAGGATAATATATTTCAAAGTCAAAAGGAAAAATGCATTAGGTAACATGATGGCAACTGTAACCCTTCTGGATATATTGCACCATAAATGCTAGAAACCACTACAGTAGAGCTTTTATCAAAACCTGGCCCTGAATGTGAGAGACTGAGGCTTCCACAAATCAGAAAAACAAAAAAATAAATCAATCTTCCTGATATCATATTATTGCAAGCTGTCATTCCCTAAAGAACACAAGATAGTCAATAGCTGGTGTGACAAATGGACCGGCCACTGCTGCAGCTTTGAGACATACAGTCGTCTAAGGTTAATCAATGTGAAGGGAATAAAATACCAATTCCTTGAATCTGTTAGTCAAAGCTCCTGTTTGGCAGAGTACTAAAACATATATGGCTAATTTGGAATTCACCAACAGCCCTCCCATGCTTAAAAGTAGGCACGTATTTAAATGCCTTAAAGAAATGGAAAAGGGGAAAATGGGCTAATAAAGATTTAGGAATCTGAACTGACAACCCAACCAGTTTTAAATTCACTCAGGGATGGTGCTTTTCATGTTAGAAGAAGGAAGGCACCTACTGATCATGTTTGCTACTTTGTAAACAATCGTACTTGCTCTGTTGACACTGGCATCCCATAATTATTTCTCTTATCCAATTAAGGCTGCAGATGAAATTCCCCTCATAAATCTTTCTTCCCCAAACAATTCAATTGGTTTTACTTACCTCCACTATGATTAGCTGAGCATGCATTTTCAAATCCTGTTTCTTCCTCCCATTTAAATGTGGGGTCACATGCTGACTTCAAAATTGATTTTCAAGGAAAATATTCTTTACTGAGCACCTCAGCTTCCATCAACAGGTGGGACAGGATGTGAACCTGTGTGGAAAAACCTGTAATGAAGGACACAGAATGGCAGTGATATGACTAAAAAAAGCAAGAGGGAGAGCTAATACCCCCTCCTACATGAGCACTGTGTGGCTGTAACTGGCCGCCTCCTCCATGACCAGAGATGAACTTACTACTGAAGAAGGCTTAGAAATGAGTGCTGTATGTACATGCATGTTGCCTGAAACAGAATTACCTCCACATATGTGGAGGCTATGAAAAATAAATAAATAAAATTTTGGCCTAGAAGCTGAGAACCATCATCTTCATCTAACCATATCTAAATTCATAACAGCTGTTGTACTACATGAAACCTACTACTCCTCAAATTGCTGGCATAATACCAAAATGTGATCCAAAGCACACTGAACCTAGTCTGTTATTTTGGTGCAAAACTGGGAAAAAACTACAACTTCTTCATAAACATCACTTAGCACAAATTCCAAAGACAACGCTTTTGGGATAGTCCAGGTGAAGTTTTGTTTAATATACAGTAAACTTCAAAATTTCAGGAGTCTATGGAAAAGTAAAAAAATCTGTTTTATTTATAGGTGCCAGATAGCATTAAGAAGGAGGAAGAAATAACATTTGTAAATTTATATTTATAACAAAAACAATTTTATAGAGCAAAAAAATGCCTGAGGTAAGATGGTAATCATTTAAGTGCTTCTAAAAGCAGACCCCAGCCGAAGGGATAGATTATGTAAATGGACATACACTGCAGCACCAAAATTTTATATATGTTGTTGTACCAAACGTAGTATCAGTGCCTGATTTTTCTGAGTTTAATGATAGAGTAGGAACATGCCTACCTGAAAGAGTCTCCAACTCAGCATAGAAAATGAAGGGGTGCTGAGACAAACACTGAATCCTGTGTTTCACTGACAGCTCCTCCTGGTTTCAGGCACCACCACAGCTGTGCTGACACTAACCCCTACAAATAGCAAGGCTTTGAATTTTTTCACCCTATTTCAAGTAGAGAAAGCTAGATAGAGAAGGAAGGGTCTTATCATGCCTTAATAAAATAAAAAAGAGAGGGAGACATTTCTTTGTTAAAAAATATGAGGTAAACTATAGACTTTTTTTAAAGGAATGGTACTAATTCTAAATAAGCTTTACAGAATATGTTCTTTTTCAAAACAAAGCTGTAAAAATAGCTGTTGCTAGCAGTAATTCCCACTTCATTGTATTCCCACTGATGCTGAGTCATCTTTACCTGGAGTGAGGTAATGCTCTCATTGAAGAATCAGGAAGGATTGACTAGAGAGCAGTGTGCTTTGTGTTGGGCTACAGCATACATTCTAATCATCAATACTTTCAGCATTTTGCTCCAGTGGCTATACTTTCTTGATATTTATGTGTGCTTCGTTCCTATTTTGAATTGGCCAGTCTTTAACTTCTTTTTTTTTTTCCCCCTTTATTCGTTGGTTAAATAGAAAAACCAAAGTTAAATGATTCTGTCTTTGAATAGCACTTGTTTTGTTAACCTGTAGTTCTGCAAATAATTGTTTTATTGATAAGGGGTGTGATGCTGTTTAAATATTTCAAGCAATTACATAAGTTTTATAGAGCATTTGCAGATGCAATTATTTGTATTTGAATCAGTGGCCACTCTTTTTTAAATTATTTTAAAAGCTAGTCAAGTATTTTATGGGTTAATGCCAAAGTATTTTTCCTCTGACAAAAGCAATTTTGTCAACATTGAAATGCCTGGGGACTTTTCAAGTCTGATACAACCAAGTCTTTAAGTATTCATTGGGATTGAATGTCCTAAGAGAGAAAAGAAGTGACTGTATTCCCTGAAAGATCACAGGAGCACAGAACAGAAGAGGAAAAGGTTACACTAGCAACTATAAAAGATTTCACTGTGGCCATGGCAGAGATCTTGTCTCTGGTTTTGGAGTCCACAGTTCAAGGAAGGATTTTAGGGAAAAAAAAGTAAACATACATGAAAATATTGTATGAGTTGATAAATTGATCCATACTAATAAATTCAAGTGGTCAAATATCAGATGCATGTGGGAAAACTTAGGTAGTGAAAAAAACAAAGTCCAAAAGGGAAACATAAAAGTGGTAGCTCAAGAGGTTCTTTTTACAAATTTAACAATACAGAGAAGCAAGACCATATGTAACTCAATAAACATATAGGTTATAATAATTAATCTTAAATATTATTGAGATTGTAGTGAATCCTTTGACTGGCAGGGTTTTCCACCAAGATTGTAAGGGTTTACTATAACTTTTGTTCTGCTTCATGCAGTGTCCTCTGGCTCTTTCTAGTATCAGTTGTTTCAAATAGTGTTCCTTAAATACATGTTAGTTTCAAAAAGCCTGAACAGGAAGCATTTAAGGTGAATTGGTTTTTAGTCAATGTTTTTCAAGAAATCTCTATGTTCTTGACCTGGATACTTTGTATTTATGAAGCAAAATTGCTGAAAATTTTAAACTTCCCGTGAAAATAGAGGGTTGATATCCCAGGTTTTAATAAGCCCTTTGAAGGCAATATCCATTAAAAGCTGTATACTGAAGACATTTTGAAATACAGATTTTTAGAACCAAAGTGGTCATCTATTAAATATTCAAAGAATGTATCCTCTCCTCACTTGTGTTGTATTTATTGGTGCTCTAACACTTGCAAGAGTAATTTCAAGTACATTTGCACTAACCTACAGTTTTATGATGCTGGGTCTGTTGTCTGTTGGTCTTGAGAGATAATTCTTCTAATTTATTTGTGATATAACCTCATCCATATCTATTGCTTATGCAAGGATTAATGGAGGGAGGCCTGTTTGAAGGATTAGGATTTTCAGTCCCCAATACATTCAAATATTTTCCTGCTGAATACATAATCTCAGCCTATAATTATTAGGAGGAATTTCTTTTCTAGGGAGTTCTCTCTTCACCATAGAAATCTTGGCATTTTCTCTTTTGCTTATTTTAGAGATTTCTATCATATCAGCAGATTATGTGATTTTCTAGAAAATTAATTGATCCTTTTTAGTTTTCTGCTAACCTCATCCCTTTATTTGTTCCCTGGTTTGTGTGCTGGAGTTGAGAGGCTTACTCCATATTTGCTGTCCGTACAACTACTACATCTTATCAGTCTGTGTTGCTTCTTGTTGAAATAGTTTGTCTCTTCCACAGCAAGGTACACACCCACAGTAACACCAACCCAGATTCAGCTGAACTCTTGATTTTTATCTGATTCCCAGATCCAGATGCTCTTTGGAGAAAATTTAGGTTCTACACAGGTGAGTCGGGTTATATTTAGGTTTCAAGTTCAATTTATAAAAGCAATTTATATTCCAAATAATATTTGAGTCTCGTTACATTTTACACTAATTTTCCCGCAACTCCCTTTCCAGTCATTCAGGTGGAAATATCTGTGGGTCTGTCTGTTTAGGGCAGAATCTAACAGAAGGGGCACAAGAGCTTTTCCTTGTCAAGTACTTTCTATCCAAGCAGAAGCTTATTCCTCTTCTGTTTAAAAGTCTTTATATGGGCTGGTAGAGAAGCCTTCTGGAAAAGAGATCTGCACCCTCTCTGAGATGTACAAAATACTCCCTTAGTTCTATATGGGGTTTGATTTAACCTCACAGCTATGGAGGTTCCTGGGGCTTTGTGAGTTAGCTAGGGGCTACAACTTTCTCAGCAAAGCAGCAGTGCTAAATACTGAAATATGCATACAGGAGGAAAATTGAATTAAATGAAAGGGGCTCAGAGAAACCACAGCTGACTTTTCTGGAGCAATTGGTCCTACTGTTAGAATATGGAGTATTATGCTGTCGTTAGCTCTGAATCAGGATATTATGCAAAACATAACAGGACACAAAGAGGACAGAAAACTCATTGCCCAGTTTTAAAAATGAGCAACAGTGCTACACTGCAGTGTTCCAGTAACTGAATGGGCTTCTTTGCCACTGATGCAGACCCTCAAGGAAGGAACTGGATCTGGTTACAGTACTGCTGGCTCCAAATCCTTTGACGATGAGACATAGGCTGTTGCTTGTGTATCAACTGGAATCGACTGGAATTCTAGAAAGATTATCAATACGAGAAGAGATTCCTTTCTTTTGAGCAAGATTTCAAGGTTATGAAATTAATTTCATTCCAATTAAATTTTAAATTCTGAAATTAAAAAAATCAATAGAAGGGTATACAACAATGAGAGATTGGGGGGGCGGTAGGCATGGAGAATGTTACTGCTTTTTGTTCAATTATACCTATGGCATCATCAGGGACTTTAAATGCCCCAAGATCATGAAGCAGTCCTGTTGTAAAGCATTGAAACAAAGCAGTTTAAAATGACAATTAACATTTTTCTTAGTATGTCTTTTCTGTCATGTATATATATTATGTGCAAGTCCATTGTGTAGGTGAAACTATAACTACAGTCTGACTCGGTTCAAACTACCAACTGTAATTGCAGATTTTGCTTTCAGGTTGCAGGATCAGCCCCCATTCTCTGACAAGTGTTCAAATTATGCCTTTAAAAAAATCAGAGTCCATAAATGAAAATAGCAATATCACATATCTCTAGGGCTTTTACATTTTCATTTAGTTTTGTTCAGAACTTCTATCCTTTTTTCAAAATATTTGTGTCCTAGTAAGCTGATAATCTGAAGAGGGTCACCAATGTCAAGAAAGGGCAAATTATTTCAATTAACATAAACATCTTTTTTCTTCTCTCATTCTAAAACTTACTGATGACTTACTACAAAATAACATTTTATATCTTTTAAGCTGCCAGAAAAATAAACCCGTCTAAACTAAGTTAGATATTTCGAAGATATAATTTTGCAAGAAAAGTAGGTTTTCTTGGAACTTGTGATAGTAATAACAAATGGTGTTTCTTGAACAGCAATTAAGTATTTTCCCAGTGAAAAAACTGCAACTACTCAGAGCTGTTGCAGATTATTTTTAGTCCTCTCAGACCTCTGTAAATACTTATAACACCAAAAGGCAGTCAAGCAGTGACACCCAGTGGTTTCATAATTCTGTTTTCAGACTCTATTGCAGAGAAATCTTTTGTTTATCTCTCGATTTCAAATCCAGTGTTACTCAAAATGGGTAAATAATTTCCTGCTGAAGAGGTAGTCAGAATCCAGTAGTGATCCATGGTAATCCAGACTTCTCCACCTCACTAGGCAACTCTAGATTAAATGATTTAACAACCACCAGTATGGATATTAATCAGCTGTGTGTATTCAATGAGTACTCAAGAAATGCATAGAAATGAACTCTGAAAATAAGCAATTAAGTCAGCCTTTGAACAATCAAGGGTACAAAATTCTGTGCTTAAAATCTTTTAACTGTCAGAAAGAGAGCAATTTTATTCATTTTTAAAGCCCTTGAAATTAATGAATGGAAAACAATGTTCTATTGAAAAAAATCTATTAATATTTATGATATTAGGAAAAATAAATAAGAGGTGATGTTAGTATTGGCTTTGGGATGACAGCTTGACATTCTCAAAGTTGTCTGGAATTTAAACTACAAAGTAAATCAAAATTCTGCCAAAAGAAATTTTCCTATCAAACATGACTGAATTACAATTTCCTCAGAGGCATATCTTGAAAAGAAATTGTCTGCCCAACATAAGGAGCAAATGCAAGAAGTCTCATTTTCTAAAGGCTGTCTCAGAGATAAACAAATATGACATTTTTGAGTTTAAAATCAATAACTTTATCAAAACAAGCAAAACATCATAGTCACAGAGTAGTGATGACCATAAAAACAAATCAGATCACCCAGCCTTTTAAAATGTTCCAACAGCTGTTCACAGGGTATGTCTCTGCCAATCTTGAAGATGCTGCAGAAGAAGAACCTGAGCAGAGTTCCTTGTTTTTCTTCTCTACCAGTTCAGTGTAACCATCTGGGTGTATGGGAATAAAGAGAGCATAGAAATGCATTATAGTTATTTCAGCATAAAGGCTTTATGATTTAACATAAGTTTTACTAACTGAGCTCAGGAAGAAGATATGGAAGCCCATGTCCATCACTCCCATACATCTCAGCATTCTCTCAGGTTGTGGTTGACTGCCCACTGCAGAAGACAATGCAAGGCAGGCATGTACCACATCATTCCTGGAAACTTTGATGCACGTCTATTTCAGTGAAACTTCTGTAAGCAGCAGTTATGATTGATAGTCTGTACTCCCAGAGCAATGGGAGGCTGTAATGGCATCCACACAGAAATTCATAACAACTTCCAAGCCAAGGTGTAGCTGGAAATCCAGCCAGACCCTGTATGGCAGTGCATGAGAAAGAGCAACTGAGGAAGGAAGGAAAGGAAGAAAAGGAAGGAAAGGACGGAAAGGACGGAAAGGACGGAAAGGAAGGAAAGGACGGAAAGGAAGGAAAGGACGGAAAGGAAGGAAAGGACGGAAAGGAAGGAAAGGAAGGAAAGGAAGGAAAGGAAGGAAAGGAAGGAAAGGAAGGAAAGGAAGGAAAGGAAGGAAA
>VZUI01049029.1:0-39451 GCA_013401135.1 Cettia cetti | reverse complement strand
GCGGGGGACCGGAGCCGCCCCGCGGTTCTCGGTTTGCGCGGCCGGGAGCCCCGCGGGGCGGCGGCGGGGACCGCCCGTGCGTCCCGTCGGGAGAGCCGGGCTGAGCCGGGCGGGCGGTCCCCGCAGCCGTCCCGGGAGGTACCGCAGGCACACGAAATGCACCGAGCAGACGAAACCTGCCGTTGTCTTTGCAACGTTCCTGTTGCTTCTTGTAATTTTCGCGTAGCACGCCCGTGGATGACACTGCCCGTAGGTAGATCCACTCAACTACGTTGAAATACTGTTGTTAGACTTAGGTTGGGATTATCGCCTTGTGTCATCGTTACTAAATAAGTGGGTTTATATTATTTCGAAAAGGTCACTTGCAGGTAAAAAAAAAAGTCTGCTCAGGGCACTAAATACAATGTGAAATGCTTTAAAATATACCATACGTGCTCAGTTATGTGGTATTGATCAGTACAGTCAAACCAAAGCTGCTTTTTTCTTGCATAAAATAGTTACGAAACTGCTGGAATTTCCACTGGAACAAGGATGAGTTTTTTGTATCAAATATCTCACCAACGCTTTCCTGCAAGTTGTAAGGATCCTGCTACTTTTTTTGTTGTTGTTGTTGTTGTTGTTTTTGTTTTTGGGTTTTTTTTTTTAGCTCCCTGGTCACTGACTTTGTGATGGATGTGATTTTAAGTATTGTGGTACTTCACTTGCGTTCATGCAATCCTCACTTTGTGCTTAAACAGTGTAAAGCCCCCAAGCTTTAATCATGTAAAAAATAAAATGAGGAATAAAAAGTGGTGCATATGCCAAAAAAGAAAGGGAAAAAAAGAAGCGTTTTCCCCACTGTATGGAGCCATATGTGCATTAGTCCTTCAACAGGAAGGACTGTTCCTGAAGACCCATAAATGAGTGCCACTGTTCACCCACAAAGCTTCACTAGTGTGTACTGTGGAAGCCTTTCATGATGGTACTGGCACCACAGGGTAATATAAACAGGAGAAAAAAAACCCCAGGAATTTTCCTGCCTGTAAGCAGGAACTTTGGAGACTGGAAATAAATAATTTTCACAACAGTGAAAATTGGCCCATTTCAGTAAAATTTCAGCTACATTTATTGACCACTCACTGATACTCAATTATACTTAGAGTATGCCTTGCTTCACGCAGTATAAAGCAGTGTGCCACATCATGCCAGAAGTTTCAGAGAATGGGACAGGTGTAAGAAGTCTGTGGTCCCGCCATGATTTTTCTGAGATACAGTCTGACAAGTTAAAGGCCTTTCATGCTGCTGTCTTTCCCATGGCCAGCTATTTCTACGAAAAGCACATGGCCTAAATATCTTTGTGACTTCCTCTTTTCTGGTTTAAGATTTTTGGGGCTCTTTGCTCCCTTTGTGAATGAGAAGAACATCAATGTGTGCTAAATTCAGCATTAGGTAGGTTTTGGCCCTCTACCCAAGTAACCTGGGATCATAACAGCTTCTCTGAGACAGCTTCTCTGACCTTTTCTTCTTCAAATCAATATGAATAGTGAAAAGACGAGTAGAGAGTAAGGGGTATGGAATGTGTTTAGTTTTGAGTTTGATTTTTTTATTTATTATTTGGCTTAAAAATTTCTGAGGTAAATGAAGTTCCTAATCAGATTTAGAAAGAAGGTACCCAAAATTGCATGGTACAAGTAGTAAGAAACAGCGCTGTTTCATGCAATTTTGGGTGCCTTCTTTCATTAATAGCAACCATGCATCATGGTCATATGAAGAGGCCCCGAAGTCGTTTTGGGGTATGAACATCCATTGCTTTGAACAAGATAACCTTCCAGTCCAAGCTGTGATGACTTTAAACTTGTAACCGTTCCCTTTCAATACTCACCTGGCTTGTCAAGCCCCTGTGTGTAGCCCAGCCAGGCAGGTGGTCGGGGGGAGTTCGGTGTAACCTTTCACGCCTCGCTGTGCAGGCACGAAGGAGACGGCGTTCATCTCGGCGGTGACGGCGGCGGGGCTGGTGCACTCGGTGACGCGGTCGTGCAGCGCGGGGAACGTGACCGAGTGCTCCTGCGATGTCACCCTGCGGCACGGCGGCTCGGCCAGCGAGGGCTGGCACTGGGGCGGCTGCTCGGACGATATTCACTACGGAATGTCCTTCAGCAGGAAGTTCCTGGACGCGCCTTTCAGGAACATAACAGGCAAGAGCGGGAGTGGCCTGGTGGCGATGAACCTGCACAACAACGAGGCTGGGAGGCAGGTAAGTGTCATTCAGATGTGGCAGCAACTGCTCCATCACCTTCACTGACAAAATGGCATCAGCCAAAGGAGGCGGGTCCTTGGCGGCAGGTATTCCTGGGGCCAGCGGCAAGAACAGCAGTAACATCACCAAAGAAACATCTACAAACTCAGAATAAGAGCTGGTTTTAACCAACTAATCTCTGTATGTCAAAATAAACCCCACAAAATAAGTAATAGATCTGCAGTGCTTAAAGAGTAAATTTATCTTAATTAGAATTTGATATTCAGATGCAAACTTGAAACAGTCCTGTTATCAGCATGATACGATATGATTTTTTGTCACTTATTCTGTTACTATCATGACCTGCGTTTTTAATTCTCTCTAAAACTGAATGAGAAGGCCAGCTGGACACAAGGCCTCATTACTCATCCACAGTCTGTAGTCCATACCTGAGAGTACAAGTTTAACATAGTTCAGAGGGGAAATCAAGAGCTAATACTTTCTTTAAAAACACGGGATAGAAATGACACCTTCAAACTAGCTCACAGGTTGGGACATGCATCAAAGAAGTGAAAGGAGTCTGATTCTGGATGGCTTTTTTTCAGCCCAAAGAACTTCCAACCAGCTTGCTGAGGAAAAGTGTGTGTTTGGGTGTGTGACGTTGGATTCTCCTTCCTGTTCTGTAGAGGATGTAAAATGGGGGCAGAAATACAGGGAGATGTGAGCCTGTAAGCTAGTGCTTGGAGCTTACATCTGGAATGGCAGTGATTTGTATTCTTAGTTTTCCTTTATAATTACTTTCTCTGTTTTGGCTTGGAGATTTTATCTTTAATAGCTCTCTCTGGGCCCATAATACTTTAAACCTTCTGCTCAGTGACACCACTTTAACTAAAGAAAACAAAACAAAACAAAACAACACAACCAAAAAAAAAAAACCCCACAAAAAAAAAGCAAAGAAAAACAAACCCAAAAAACTCCCCAAAAACCCCCAAACAAACAAACAAAAAACCAAAGGGAAAACCTCTGGTTTCGAGTACACGTATTGATGGACTCCATTGCGACTCTGAAATTTTCTGTAGCTGGAAGCAGCATCAGTGGGTTTTACTGTAATCAACTTTCCTATCTGCCACACACAAGGAATAACCAACATAAGAGCCATGTTTGTATAATTGAAGATTGCATTAATTTGAAGTAATTTTTACAGGTCATATGTGTTATTTCATTTAAGCTGTGTAGTTGGAAAAGCAGAAAATCTTTCAGGTTCTTTCCAAACCATTCCATGATTCCATGGTACTGTGACAAAGACCCTTTTCATAACTGAAGGTAATGAAGCAAACTTTAAACCTAAATAAAAGCTGAGAACAGTTACTATGAGTTTAATTAGATGACAGTCAGCTAAATCATCTCCAAGGAAAGGTGATTGTTATCTTGTAGTAAATATTAATAAGAGGAACATAAGATTAAATTATTATTTCCTTAAGGAAAGACCAAAGGTTGTTTATCATGTTTGTAGAGTTAGATAGTTAAGGAAGAAATATATAGTCAGCTTCCATGCATAAATATTTTGCAATTTAATGGAAAAATGTAGGATAAAGCAAATATTTTGCTTTATAAACTGTCCGGAATGAAAAAGAATGATTATTGTTGGTACTTGGGATTTCTAGCAGCAGTATTACCTGAAGTAAAGTTTAGCATAACTTTTCCTTTTTGTATTTTCAAATCTTAACTAGGAGATGCTGGAAAATGTTGACCTTCATGTTTAGGGGCTTACAAGAAGGAAGTTTTGATATCTTATGGCTTTTTGTACTAAATACTGTTATGTTCCTGGCTTGGTGTCTTGCAAGAGCAGTCTTCCAGGGACAATACTTCTGTGTTTGCTTGGAGTTAGTAACAAAACTGGTACGTGCAGAATTCTCTTGTCTCTCTCCTATATCAGTACAAAATGTTATTTTACACTTCCACATCTCATAGTTATTGTATCAACATATAAAAAATTTAAAACTGTGTGTGTCTTTTGAGTTGTCCACTAATCTGACTCACAGAAGATTCAGATTGCATCCTTATTCTGCTAGAAGATAAACATTCATCATCTTTTAGCATGGCAATTTTCAGTGTACTTAGATGTGCATATGTGAGTTGGGCTCTTCTCCTTATACAAAAGGATGTGGAGAGTCAGGCACTATGAGTTGACTATCATTGTATTAGTATTTATTTTACTGCTGGAAAAATTCTGCTCATATTTCCACTTGTGGAAAATTATTTGATGTGGAACTTGTGTTCTCTCAATGAAAAACATGGCTTATCAGAGTTTGTTTTTGCTGATACTTGTGGATTGGTAAGAGACTCACCAAGAGTTTGGAACTGTTCTTTAGAGATGCACCTCTGTAGGACATGTGCTTGTCTTCATGAATAATCATATTAGTTCTGCTATTTGGGACATTTGATTACAGGCATCAATTCCTGTGACAAAAACAAGTACTGATAGTCCTTGAGCTGAGTCTCACAGCTGAGAACAGTGCCTGCAAACAGAAATCTTAACTTGGAGGTGTTAAGCATTAACTGGCATTAGAGGGTATGCAAACTGTGATTCCATTGACACTCTGCTGTAAATCAGCCTCTGCTTTCTGCCCCATCTGTCTGTTCTAGCCACAGATTCCTACCCTGTGCTGCTTCCTCTGTTAGTTGCATTGGATCAGTGAAAGGAAGACAGTTTAAAAACGATCTTTCTCTCGGGTTTAGTTTTTAAAAAGAGCAGTGTTTGTCCCTGTTCGTCACTTAATCCTGCACTTTTGTTGTGTGTGTTGTACCACCAAGACTGAGTGGCAAGAGGGGCAGGAGGAGCTGCTCAGATGGGCTTGTGGCTGACCACAATGCTCGTGGACCCAGCTCAGTTCCACACTGATCCTTTCTCACAACCTACCAGTCAGTTCCATAACCCACCCAAGAAAGCCTGCCCCAGCTTGCTCAAAATGACACATCTACCAACTAGGTTTCTGTAACAGTGCTCCTCTGAAGCTCTCCATGGATTTTTTTTCATAGGGAGAATCCTCTCACTATTTCATGAATAACTGAACAGGTTCACCATATGAATCTAAAATGTGAAGCAGAACACTGGTTGTGGAGTCAGTCTGGAAGTCATGATCCCAGTAACTGCAGTCCCTGTGCACTGCTGAGGCACAGGTGTGTGCTGCAGCTGTGTCCCACCTGAGGCCATGTTGGCTCCATAGGCATGATCTTAGGTTTGATTGCAATATCAGGAGAAGATGCCTAATCCCTAAATTTTGCCAGCTGTTCAATTATGGGAGCTTTTTCATTGAAGTTCACATGGCAGACTGAGATGCAGTAGCATGTTCTATGTTGAGGCATAGTGAAATGTGACCTCCCTGTGCTGGCAATGTAAAGTATATTGGAGTCCAGGCTGAAAATTTGCCCATTCTAGCAGCTGGGAAGCAAGACACTGATTCCCATTTGAGTTCTTGCATTCATGTGCTCATCCATACACTGCTAATGCTAATCCTGCATTTTTATACTTTGATATCAGTCTAAGACTTCAATATCAGTTTCTGCTCCTGTTTCAAAACTGTCTCCCTCTACTTTTAATTCATCCTCAGAGAAAGACTCTGAATGTCATCTTCTGGGCTACTTGCCCACATGGAAGTAGCACCCTTAGCACCTAGCAGGCATGCCCAGAGCTTCCTCTGACCATTTCTGGATCCTTCTGCCCTTAGTAACTTATCATACTGCAGTGAAAACAAGGATTACATATGTACTTATAAATCTAGTAGCACAATATGATTGAAAACTACTTCAAAATTCCAGTTACTTGACAAAAAATTATCATTCAAAATTGGAAAAATTCTGTTAAATCCTCTGTATTTTTAAATTGTGTGCAAAATTTATCTTTTGACATTGTATTTCTCTTTTCCTTCACATTTCTATGAGGTCATCTGTCTTCTGACAGACTTTTTGTCCTTGGATTTTAAATTCTCATCCACCTCAATCACTTTTATATCCTAATGATTAATATTCTCTCTACCCAGTGAATTCATTATTGACAGGTTCTTGAGATTCAAGCAAGGTCAAGTCTGTCTATTAAAGAGAATCTAGTCTGTGTAGAAGAGATGGTAAGCATCTACCAGTACTAACTAGCAGTTGATTTGCCACCAAAAGAGTCTGTGTGTGCTCATGGGTGAGAGTTTGTTTGTTGCAATATTCTTATTTCTTCCAGTAGTGCAGCAAAATCTCCAATTGCAAAAGCAGCTCACAGCATGTGGAAGTATCTCCTGTACAGGTGCACCTCTTCACCAGGTTTAGTTTGCAAAGGCTCATGGCTGTTCTAGGTCAGGGAATATGCCTGCTCTTTCTTGCTAATGTTTTTTGTGAATGTCTCGCATATTGGGCTCCCACAGTAACCTCCACCTACAAATTGTTCCTGTTTATTCACCAAAGATGTGACTCCAAGCAAACACTTCAGTCATGTGTTTTTTCAAATGTTTGTAGAGTTTTATGCAAATGCCAGCTCAATATTGTGTCAATACCTTTGGGGCAGAATGTGCCAGGAGGCCTCAATGCCCACTGAAACCAATGGAGTAACCATGCTGGACTCATCCCAAACTTCAGTGACCACAGTCACCATGATGAAACATCCCAGTTAAGCACATAGATTAGAAATAGCTCATTTGGTTTGTCCTATGTCTTGACTGGTTTCAGAATTTTGAGGATGGCATTTGTGCTGCCTGAGTTACCAATATGGAGTCTGGGACTTCACTTGTTTTCTGGTTCTGCAGAGAGCCAGTGGGGCTCAGTAGGATTTCAGGTCACTGCAGAATCAAGGCTTAGGAACTTGCCCATTGCAAACTGCAAATGAAGAGCATATCTGAAGATCATGCCTCTCATAGTGGGGGTCCAGGACTGGAAAGCTGGTTCCTAACATGTGCTCTGTCTGACCTCCCTGTTATGGAAATGGCAGTGGCAGCTGTAATATTAAATACTTTGAGACCTCTGTGTTACGGATGTCAGGCAGCATTCCTGATGAATGAAAGAACACATCCAAATGTTGTTCTCCTTTTGCTTTCAGGCTGTAGCAAAGCTGATGTCTGTGGATTGCCGTTGTCACGGTGTTTCTGGGTCCTGTGCTGTGAAAACTTGTTGGAAAACCATGTCATCCTTTGAAAAGATTGGTCGGTTTTTAAAGGATAAGTATGAAAACAGCATACAAATATCAGACAGACTGAAAAAAAAGCTACGCAGGAAAGAGAAAAGCCAGAGAAAAATACCAATCGGGAAAGAGGACCTGCTGTATGTGAACAAATCACCCAATTACTGTGTTGAGGACCAAAAGCTGGGGATCCCCGGGACGCAGGGCAGGGAGTGTAACCGCACCTCGCAGGGCCCCGAGGGCTGTAACCTGCTGTGCTGCGGGCGCGGCTACAACACCCACGTTGTCAGGCACGTGGAGCGCTGCGAGTGCAAGTTCGTCTGGTGCTGCTACGTGCGCTGCAGGAGGTGCGAGACCATGACCGACGTTCACACCTGCAAGTAAGATGAAGTACAGGAAATGTGGCCAAACCACCCGCCCTGTGGGGTGCACACAGCTGCCGCGGGGGCAGCAATCACTGCTTCCATGTGGGATTTCAGAGGGACCGGCCTCAGGGGGAGCAGGTACTGCCAGACAGTGGGTCGCCCAAGCACGCCTCGACTGAAATGACAGCTGAGTAAACATCAGGCTGCGTGCAGGGACAGCTTAAACAGCAGAAAGGACTCCTGATGACACATTTGAAGGTGTTACTCCATGAGCAGGGACAGATGCTAAACTTTTCAAGTCTTTAATAGACGCAGTGTTATGAAGATCCATGTGGTGGGTAGGTACAGTGGAGAAATCTCAAGATCTCATTAGCCAGAGACTGAAAAGTTAAGAGAGTTAGTAGGGCACATTAGATACAGTCCTTATGTCTGTGCTTTTAAAACTGGGACTAGATGGATCCACTAGATAGTTTATTTCTGCAGACTTCAGAAATCCCACAAAGATAGGGAAAGAGTTCAGCTGTTAACCAGAAAACATTTGCTTTGCAGCCATTCAGAAAGCTGCCTTCTGCATAATGTGCAGAAAAGTGTCAGGAAGTGAGGAATGTGTATGACTGCAGAGAGCCCAGCAGCGTCTGCCTGCAAAAGGAGGATCAAGCTGTGCCCAGGGGAGAGAGGCAGGAGCACAGCTTGGTGAATGTGAATGGGGTACTGAAGAGCAACCATTTTTAACAGGTTGTCCTTCCAACACACAAGGGACAGGTCTGAGAAGGAGCAGAAATACAGTTTGATATTTGAAGGTAATAAAACCCTCTGCAGGCATTTCCTAAGTATCTGAGCACACGTTTTGTGAGTCAGCTGGTTGTCACCCCACTCTTGAAATCTGTGCAATAACCAGCCATGTTCAACCGTCTCACTGGTGGTTCACCATCATTATCAAAATTAACCACATGAAATTTAGCCCAAAGGAATCTGCCATAAAGCAAAGGATTTTTTAAAATGTATTTTCTTTATAGAATCAGCAGCTAGAATTTTTCATTAGGTTGCATCCGCAGTAAGTTCAATGCACAATGTAATTTATGGATTGGCTCACACCACTAAAATATTTAAACTGTTAATGATAACATTTTCTCTGTCTCCATATGTTGGCTTAATTTTATTTTACATCTGTGAAAAGTTGTTTATTGTCATGCAGTGATTTAATGCCTGGCTTAAAAAGCATCATGTGAAAGGATTACTGTTGTTTAATTGTGCAAAGAACTATTTTTGATAAGACAAGAAAGTTTATATTTTGTAAATATTTAAATTATGCAAGTTATGTAAAAGGTTTCCAAAACTAATGTGATAAGACTACAGCCATTGAGATTTGTTGGTTAGATATTTGTTAATATTGTAATATCCTTTAATTGATTTTATTTGCATGTGCTGGGGGAAATTAGTCAGAGAACTGCATAAATGTTAGGGTTTTTGATCATCAGGGTAGTTATCATACACACTGATGAGAAACACTATGATTTTCTAAATGGTCAGTGATTATTATTCAGCATACTTTCTTTTTTATTACTCTCTTAAATGCATTTTACAAACACTGAAATCCCAGCTCCAGCAGTAAGTGCTCCCACTGAAATCAAGGGAACTTGGAAGGGTTTGCAATCCCTTAACTTATTCCATAGTAACAGCCAGTTTTTAAAAACTTGGGACAGTTTGGGTGAGGTTTTCAAAATTACTTTGAAGAACTAATTTCCTAGTTGTCAGTTATTTTCCCAGGAAAGACGGCAACCAGATTCTGAACTATCACTCTTTATTGGATGTGTAGGTCAGGAAGAAGGAAACAAATCTTCTATGTTGTGGTATTTCACTGCCTTATGTAGATTATCTTAGGAACATCAGTTCAGCAACAATGATGTCCATTATTTGCTATTTGGACCTTTACTCCACATTTGGCCAGTCCACCTCCATTGGCCTAACCAAATTATTATCTTGGGACCACAAAATCTGCTGTTTGTGGGAAGGGTGCTCAGCATGCCAGAAAGGCACTGCTGCAGATTTCAACACCTTCTCTGTGAAAACTTGGATAGGGAGGACATATCTTGGTGGAAGACCCTGAAGAGAGAGTTGTGACCCCAGGTTGTTTCAGCAGTGAAAATAATCACACAGGTTCCTCAGGCTGTGACACAGGACTGATGGGCAGCATAGGAGGGAGATGTCCAAACAGCACAAAGTCCAGACAGAAAAGTATCATACTCTCTCTTGAGACCATACTTGGGATAATACAATTTTGACCACTTAAATAGCCTTGAAATATTATTTGAGCTCAGTACTTTGTTTTGGGGGTTTTGTGGTTGTTTTGGCTTTGGGGTTTTTTTTGGGTTTTTTTTGGTTTTTTTTGTTTTTTTTCCTGTTCACTGATTGCAAGATCAGCACGAGAAGAGAATTAAGCAGCTGCTTTACCTGCCTCCAGGGATCAGAATCTTCCCAGAGGATGGAGTGAGTGATTTCCATGCATTTTACATAGTAGGCAATGTAGTTGGATTATTACGGTGCTCTGTGCTGATCCCTACATCTCTCCGTATATATTCTAATGCCCTGAAACAAAGTTTGCATATCTGCATACTTCAAATGATAATAAACAGATGATGTTCATTTTATTAACTAATATACTACAGAACTTAACACAAGGTGCAGTTCTCTATGTGGTGGGTTAGGTCTTTTTGAGACATCTATGAGAACTAAGATATAAAAGTCAGAAATCAAGACATCCACCAAGTTTTTCTCTGGGATGATTCAGCTGCCAAGACCTGGGGACTTGAGGCTGTGCTGATAAAAACAATGCTGAAACATTCAAGGCTGAAAAGGATAATTAAAGATTGCTGTAGCATTTGTTTGGCTAAAAACATTTGCAAGCTGTGTTCCACAGAAGATTGCACTCTCTTCCACTGCCATCCCTCAAGCTCAAAGAGGAGTCGTGATTCCTCCTCAGTTTGAAGTGCCTTTTTTCACATTTTTGCATAAGCCTGTAGCTATATCATGCTATGGACAACACCCTAAGCAAGGAGCAGACCTTTCTGAGGCAACAGACAACTACAGATTTAGAGATTACAGCAATCAAAATATAAGATTAATGGAACTGGTTTACAGGTTCTGGAGAGGAAAACATAGGGCAAATAAGAATGTAAAAAGATACCTAAGTGGAGAGTCATCAATTTTTAACTTGCTAAAAAGTAATTGTTAATTTCCTGCTAAGATTTGGATAGAACATGAGCCAACCCACCGAGATGGGCAGTGAAGTACAGGAAGTGATATCTGAGGAATCTGTTTTAACCTGAGTCTATGGAGGATGCTTTAGATCTTTTTAAAGTTAAAAGGGATAACTACAGAGGCAGCAAAGAGGAACTAAAAGTGGCATTAATATTATCAGAAATGCAAAGAAACAACTCAAGTAGAGCATGTTCTCTCTTGCCAGTCTTCACTCTTTTACCCCCGTGGGAGGCAGGAGCAGGCTGTGGCTGAAGCTCAGGTGTTTGTGCCCTGTTGCTCCGAGGGTGAGCAGCAGGGTGCCTTGTATCCCTCGTACAGCATCAAGAGCCACTGACACCCCATGATATCACTGAACAGGCCAAGAGCTGCTCTCACACTTTCCAGCTTCAGCCTCAAAGTTCCCATCTAACCTTATAGGTATCTTCAAGTTTCTTTAACAGGCCTCTTGTATTAGGCTAGCCTATGGCCTTACAGCCTTAAAACTGAAGAGGATTTTATCAATAAGAAGTCCTTTGCTTAGCCAAGACCCAAGTCAGTAAGGGAGGCACTGCAGTCCTTCCCATCCTTACTCAGGAAAGTCAGTCAGCACTTATGGTGGCAGTATTATTTCCCCTGCTGAAATTACCCACCTGGCCTCTTATTAATACACTTATTCTTGAAAAACACTCAGACTACAGAAAACCCAAACAGTTCAGGAGACATTACATACACATCAAGCATTTAGCAGTCAATTCAATGTTTGAGGAAACTAAGTGCCACAGTAAGACACCTGGAAAGCAAAATATGCCTAGCAAAATAAAGCTTTTTCCAGACTGGCAATCAGGAAACAAAGGCTGTAAAAGGGACTGCTTTTTCCAGAGGCAGGAAAAAAAAAAAAAAGTTGGATCATGAAAGACACTAGGGAAGGTCCAGGGCAGTGAGCCCCTTCAGTTTATTTCTTAGGACTCCTATTAATCCATATAAGGTACCACTAGTAAAGCATTGAAGTCATCTTCAGGTACCTTGAAAACCAGCTGGGTCTTCCTTCGTGAAAATTTGAAACATTCTTGTGCCCGTCCCCCTCTCTTCTCACAGCTCTACTTTTTGAGGTAGACATTCCTCACAGCCTTTCTCTTCCCTTCCCTTGCTGATCTGTTCTCAAAAAGTCTACAAGATGCTACAAATGTTCCCACCACCGTGTACAGGAAAACATGGATCCTAGAGCTTTGTCACACACAGGCACCTGTACCTTTGTCTTTGCAACTGATTTCCTGTCCCCAGCTGGAGAGTCATCTTTGTGCTTGGCAACTCAACAAAACGCAGAGATTACCAGAAAGTCTCTGACAAGATTCAGAGTTCATCTCAGCAGCAGGATACTGTAACTCGAGGCAGAGAGGGCAGGACCAGATCTTGCAGCAAGTCAGCAGAACATGACAATGGAGAAAAGGAAGGAGACCCCTTTTGTGTGGCCACTCCAGTGTGACTTTTAAATATTTGACAAGAGTCTTATTAAATATGATACCATACAGCTGTGAGAGTAAGAGGAAGATTTCCATCCAACTTTTGAGAATCAAATTACTTAAGATGTAACAAAAATAATTCTACCATTTTACTGTTTTAAAATTCATTGTGTAAAAGGTTTGTTGCAGGCACAACTTGAAGACAGTTAAGAAAATCATGATATACTTACTCAACTTGGATTGCTAATAAAGGCACACATTCTCCATTTAATTTTGTAGAGGAAATTTGAGCTTTTTAATTTGAAGAAAGACAATGTTGATTGGCATTCAAAGCCAAACGAATGAAGAAAAGTGCAGTCCAGAAAAACTACTAATGCAGCCAAATAGGGTTTCTTCTTCTAAAAACCCTGCTGAGTAACTTCAAAATTATTTTGGTATTATTCTGGATAGTAGCGTAGTCAATACTGGCATATACACCAACAGAACTGTATTTCTGTGAAAATCCCAGGAATTATACAATTAGTTTTTCACTACAGCCTTAAGTAATGAAATAGAATTTCAAACTGATTAGAAAAAGGGATTTTACTTCAATGAAAAAATACATATGATTTTAACACATCCTCCTACACAGGAAAATCTGGAATATTTAACAATCTTGAGGGAAACCCATATTATTTAAAAGGCTAGTTAAACATAGACAACTCAGAATCCAGTCTTTCTCTGGTATCAGAGATTATTTATTTTTCTTACAAGGTAATTCTCAATATTGCTTGAAATCCTTAGTGCACAGAATTTGACTGACAAAACATCAACAATAATACTATTTCAAATGCCTCTGTGTTCAACTCACTGTAGGTTCCTGAAATATCCTTTGTACCTTTCACCCCACAGTACTAGCTTAAAGTTTTTGAGGAATATACCAGAATTCATGACACAAAGCTCTGAGAGATTACAGCCAGTTCTCTGTCAGCCCTAACTTTGTGAATACGGACATGGTCAGTTAGTATGGTATAATTTAGTGCCAGTAACAGTTCAAGCTGGCCCTACTTAAAAGAAATACAAGTTTAGAAAGAAAGCAAGGTCTTCACACAGCTCTGACATAAGCTAAAGAATAAGGCCACTTCAACTTGGTCCTTTTTTTTTTTTCCATTAAAAAAAAGGATGAAGGAAACATTGTCAGTTAAGTTCACCAGTCACACATTGCATAACCCCAGACACAATGCTCTCTCTGACACTCCACTGAAGAAGAGATTGCCTCGGCTCACGAGAAGTACTGTAGGTGGTGAAGGTGCACAGCTATGTACCCTGAAACAACTCCCACTAGAAGGCAGACTGCTTTCTAACAGGCTCTTTCTTTGTGATGGGACATTTATTCCTGATGTTAGAACTAAAAGAGGAAGCTCTTCCATTATGCACATTCACTGCTAAGCTACAAAAGCAGCTACAAAAGCTGCAATAAAAATTGAAAAAATTAGCCACAATACTGCTGCTTAACGTGCCAGCTCCTTTCTGTCAAATAAACACTTTCAAGTACAAATTCTTCCAAGCTCCTTTACATATGACACATACTATTTATATATGTACCTTAGTTCATCCCCTAAAGATAGAAAAAAATTTTCTATTGTTCTTTTCATGGCATATCTGTGCTATGCTATCATGTAGTCTTCCTTTGCTGATTATTCAGTTTTGATAGGGGACTACAAAATAAATTTTTGGAGCACTTGGTATTAGAATAACCAAATAGCTTTAATAGAAACTGATGCTGCCATTAAAAAGGCAGAGGATAAAAAAAAAAAATTAAAGCTCCTTATTAACGTATTACTAAAATCTACAATATTTCACCAAGTTTACATAGTCACAGCAACATTGCACTGTTAAGAGGACAGTACATTTGTCACAATCTGTTTATTGTCCACATACATAATTTATTAGCCAGCTATCGACAATTTACCACAGGCAAACTAAATACTGTGCTTTTAAGAAACCTGCATAGAAATGATTGGATGTTTCTTTTATTTTGGACATATTTACAAAAAGAATTTCTATGTGTGTTAGCAATAAATAATCCCAATATTCAAAATATCAGTGCTCATGCACACACTGACAAGATGGCTGCATGCTTTAAAAATAATTTTTACAGTACAGTCTCCTTCATAGCCCTCTCTCCAATAATAGCAGAAAGTGCGTTTTCTTCTTTTTCCTTTTCTTCTGTTTTCATTTAGTCTTGCTTCTGAGGGATACAGCCTTCCATCTCAACAACTTCTGGCCAGCCTTCATACTTGTTTGTGTCCTTGTTATTCTTTATATGCTATAAATGGAAAATATCAATCTGCTGTTAATGTGAAGTCATTTACCCTTTTGCTTTAACTCACCTTTAAAACATGTACTTATTTTCAGGCCATGGACAAGGAAAAAACATAATTCACTTCTTGTACTTTGAATCAAATGTAACAATCTGTAAGTATTCACCATTTAAAGTAACTTGCTCAGACAAGTGTATGGTAAAAAGTTAAGTCATATGAGGAAAACATTTTTTAATTTTATTATAGATGTTTGCTTAGGAAGAGAGAAGCAAGAAAATGACCAATTGCATTAGGTAAAAATAAATAAGGATACTAAATTTACAAGGCAATGAAAACAAATAGTGAGATTTGAAGGAACATTTTATTTGTCCACCAAGCAACCATCTACAGTCAGGTAAGACATTACTGCCTCCAAGAGTCTGCCACTGTTTCTGCACTTAGTTTCTCCTCTACAAAGCTGCCAGAAGAAAACACATCTTCCTTACTCTGCTAATACAAAGATACTTTTACCAGTAGTTAAAGGCAACATTGACACATGCTGAATTGTAACAGCTAAAGTATGGGAATATATTCTATTTCACAAATTTTGCAACAGCAGTAATTTGAGAGAAGAGCAAAGCTTACAGCTGGGAACACCAACACCTTAACTACCCACTTATCTCTTGGAAGTTCACCATTCTTAGTGCATCTAAAATACAACTCAGACAGAAAGCTTTGAATTCTTCAGTTTAATTTGATTCCATAAAAAAGATGAATAATCTAGTTACTGGCATAGTTAAGATCTACACCTTATAAGATTTTTTTTTCTTATTTATGAGACACCAAAGAATCTTTGTTTTGTATGTTTAAAAGAAGGATGTTACTCAAAGAAAAAACCTGAAAATAACACTGTGTGCCAGTACTGCAATAGATACCCATCTTGAACAAATGCATGGCATTTATAAAACATGCTATGCCTCTATAAATGCAGGCTTGTTAAGTTCCAGGACATTATAAAATCACAAACCTGTTCAAATGGACTTTTAGTCTTAATTCCTTTACCACCACAGAAGACCCAGTTGTCTCTGAAGCCCAGGTTAGTAATGGATGTGCTTCCTAATTCAGCAATCAGTTTCCGTGCTTCGTCATTAAGCCTTGAAAAAAATCAGAGAAGTATGTGAATAAAATACATGCTCTTATAGAGCTTTCACTGCTCAGTCCACGAGTCTGCTTTGATCTTATTTAATATACTTTAAGTCAGTCAATATTGGGCAAGATCTATCTTACAGAATCAGGTAAGCCTAGTTCTGAAATCACCTGATGCAACGAGTGCTGCTCTTTTCTACTATAATCTCAAGGAACCAGGATATAAACCTATCACTACACCAACAAAAGCTAAGAACACTCTCCTGTTAGAATTTATACATCTCAAGTTCTGTTAGCCATCCTCCAAGCAACTAAAAAAGCCAGCCTTTAAAGTAAACATTGTTTGCAGGCTCAATCTGAAGTCTAGATAAAGTAAAAGCTATTTTAGATTAGAAGAATGAAATGAGTATCTGAAGTAAGTTGTCATCTGCTTGAGGCAGTTAATTCAAAATTCAGAATGCTGCCTCACAGCACGGTTCAGTGCCTGTAAACCCAAGTAGGATAATTTTAGTATCGAAAGGAAAACAGTTCTGTAGGATAAGATATCATTCCAAAATCTCCAAATAGCAGCTCTTTAGCTCTTCCTTTAAGAAGAAATTATTAAATGTGCCTAATTACCAAGCAAGACAAAACTTCTGATTACTACCACCTATTGAGATATGGTGATTGAGATATTGGAATAAAGTGATTATGACTCACTTTAGCCAAAATTATGGAAATTATTTAGTACTGTGGAGGTTATTTGCCCAACCCATGGTCCAAGTTTCTCAAGCATTAGGACAGCTTGATTCTTCACAGTTTTGTTTCCAAGAACTGGCATTTACATTTACTATCAACTACCAGTGGTAGTTGTAGTATTGTCAGTAAGCAGTAGTTCCTGTCTGTCAGCATGACAAGGCCAAATACAACTTCTTGTTTATCCATATTCTGTCTACATACAAACTTTCAAAAACATCAGCTGTAACATGATTACTGTAATATGCAGCAAAACTAACCCTACTTATTTCCTAAAACATCAAAGAAGAAAGGGAAGAAGGTAAAATGTAAAGTAACAAAACAAGTGAACAGAAGAACAGAGATCCAACCTTGGCTAAAATCCCAGTAAATTACTTTCTTCTTTTCTAAAAGCAGTGAATGTAAACACACTTGACTATTTACTGTGAACATTCCACACTGCAAAGTCAGGACTTAGTCACAGGGAAGCTGCTTCCATATCATAAATACAGACAAGTTGTAGACAACAAACTGAACCAAAAGAGAAAAAAAATGTACAGAACACATTAACAAAGAAGTTAATTATTAGTAAAACATCAGAAGAAAAGGAAAGAAGTTTCAATTTTCACTGTGAAAGGTAATCCTTTGCATAGGATGACTTAAGTGAGGAGTAGATTATAATACATATTCTACAGTAATTTTGGTATCTATTGAAACTGACCCAAGTTGTGAAAGTTGGAAAACAATGCTTCAAGAAACCCTCTTAGGCTACACCTAGCTTAATCAATTGCATAGCTTTAGGATGGAACAGTAAAACACTGAGACCAAAAAATATAAGGCTCAGACTAGTAACCTCTGTGACATTAGATGTAAGGATACAGGCAAGGCTTGCTGGGAATGGTCTCAGCCATCCTGTAATCACCAAACTCTGTCTTGATCTGAAGAAAGTGTTGGATGGAACAGACGCTTTCCACCAGAGTATGTTTTCATAATCACATTCTTATATCTGGACACCTATCTCAATTTACTAGCCTAAGACAGAATGAGCTACCAGCAACAGAAAAATCAGCACACCTATATCTGCTTAGTTTAATTTTTGTTGTGCCCAAATCACATCTGCATTATAAAACTAATAAACTGAAAGCATAGTTTCAAATCTTGTCACCTTGGAAGAGTAAAATCTTATTAAAAGTGGTTGTGTGATAATGTATTTTTTTTCAGTATAAAACAGCATTAAAAGTTTTAGCAACATTTGCTATTTAAAATCAATTACATACTTGGTTGCACCATCATCATATGTTGCCATTAACACAATCGTTCCATCCTGGATGGTCTTCAGAAATTCAATAAGTGGTGCCACATCTGAAAAGAAAGAGAACATAAAACTGTTTAATAATAAGCAACAATTCTGTATTTAAACACTTGCAATGTCTTTCTGCAAAGACATTACTTTTAAGAATAGTAAAGATAATATTTTTCTATATAAATATATATAATATTTATAAACATATCTTTATACAAAGATGCATAGTGAGAGAAAGTGAAAATGCATCAGAGAATTTGTATTTTATAGGAAGAGCTTAATCCATATTGTGTAAAGATGTAACCACTAATGACAACTACTCTGGAGAACAAGTCTGATTACCCACACTGTTCCCTCCAACCTCCAATAATTGTGTTTCTCTAAAATTGCACTCTTCTTACAATTACAAAGGTAGAGGTGAAGCACTCCCTTAACCACAACCTTAAATCACACAGCAAATGGAGTCTGGACAAGAAGGAAAAAAAAAAAAAGCCACATTTGTTTCTCTCTGACCAGAGTAATTGCACCTACCTCCTCCCCACATGTCAAAGAACTTAGTATCTAATAACTCTCCTGTTTTACCTGAAGGAAAAGAGAAAAAACATTTGGTGCCATCAAATATAGCCAAAATTATTTTACAGATAACATGCCCAACTCCTCTTACACTCTTTCAGACAAAGTGCTGCAGAAAACACTAGCTAAATGAATTATGGTAACTTTTCTTTGATGGAAACAGTGTAGTGGTTTGTGAAAAAGTGCAGGGAAAGGTAGAAGAAGGAAGGGAAGAGGAAAAAAGTGAGAAGATCCCTGAAAGGGCTGGAGGCCAGGCTGGATGCAGCCTTAAGCAATCTGGTCAAGTGCAAGGTGTCCCTGCCCATGGCAGGAGGGGTTGGAACTGGGTGATCTTAAAGATCCCTTCAATGACCTGTGTTGGTCCCTTCCCAACACAGATCATTCTATGATTCTAGGCAAATTCTGACTTTGCTTCAAGTGGAATCTAAAATTAATGATAACACCCACAGGCTCTAAAACCAACAAAGAATATTCAATTAATATATGTGCCTTTTTAAAAAGTAGTTTTGCAAAAACAGACAGTACAACTTTGGACTGCCTTTCATGCCACATGGACAGTCAGAAAGATTAAAATTAGACTGAATGTTTTGCTATAGACTGGAAATTTTGAGTAGATTTAAACCTCCAGAATAAGTAGAAAAAAAGTGGGCAATATAGTATAACCTTAATTTATTATGCAGTCTACAAAGGAGTATTTGATGGAAGGTGGAGGTTTTTTTAATACATACATTCATTTAAACTTTGGAAGACAAAGAGAAAGACTTGGTTTATAAAATACAAAGATAGGTATCTTGGTTTTGAACAGATTGAGACAATTTAGGAAAGCAACACAGGATTAGGAAGTATTGTTCTAGTTATGCTTTAGATGAAGTAAATCTGAGTACAATCCACAAATAACAAGAATTTATGTTGCAGTGAAATGACAAAGTGCTATCTCAGTGCTATAAGGAATCCTTTCCTATACATTAAAGACAAAGTTTCCAGGGCTGACATTCAGTTCAGCAGGTAACACACAGCTAAACTTGGTTGGTTTTAATGAAAATTATGAACCCTGAATACAATTACCTAACATGATGTATTTATGGACAAGATCTATAGACAAAATATCCTGATTCAAGTGAGGAAAGAATGAACTGGTCTATCTGTGCAGTAACAAAACTGTTAAAGACACTTAAGAAGTTTCACTGAAAACAGATCAATAGAAGAATAAGGTCTACAGTTTAATTAGTGGTGGCAACACACAAGGTCAAAAGAAGTAGCATGCATCTCATTTCTTTTTCCATTTTTCTGTGCATTAGGAATTTACATGACATATCAACAAGGCAGTCACCATATCAGTCCACATTACTGTTTTTACAACCCATTTTTAGAAGCAAAAATATGCTGAGTTTTTCTGCTTTGTAACAAGGTGTCAGTGCCAATATCTGACGTGATCTCAGTATAAATAAGCTGAATACTTCCTTTTCTCCTTGGTGCTTGCCTTTCACCACTCCATAGTATTTCATCGTAAATTTCAGAAACAATTTTAAAATTAAGACAATCTGCCCACTTAAAATGTCACTTACCATTGACCAAGGCTGTATTAATTCCTCTGCCAACGTTATTTTTAACTCCACTCATTAAACTGAAAAAAATAAATATTTTTATTTTTAATGGGATAATCTTCTGATGTGAAATATTGCTAGTTTTTAAACAAGATCAAGTTCTAAGGGAGACATAGTTAAAAGACTGCATGTTCACAAGTACTTAAATGAAGCAAAATCTCCTCGAACTAATCTGTGTTCTTGAAGCATCGCTGAATTAAGAATAATACATCAAGTATCCCCAGTTGTAATGATTTAATTTGATTGCTTTATCATGGTTTTAAAGTATGTCTGTATATTAAAAGTGCTACAAAGATAGTGTTATTTATCTATATAAATCTATATATTATGCTATTAATGTTTTAAAAAATAACCAAATATTAATTTGTGGAGCTCAGCACAGTCACATAACCAACATTTTAAGCTTTTTTTTTTGCAAGCACACGATGAACAAAAATGTGTTAATGAGTTTAAAGGCTAACTGAACAGAAGCATTTAAAATTCACATTAAGAAACAAGAAAGGCAAAGCACATACACATAATGGGAAATCTAACTATGAGAAAAATAGTTAGCATACTGATTGGACTTTAAGCAAAAGTTGCATACAATCCTGTACTACAATCACATACCAAAAATCATGTCAGAATCTATGACAGTAATTCATTGACCAAACTCAAGAGGGGCAAAGGGCCTGAAAAGAAGATTCCCATTTTGAATGGAAGCCCTTCAGAGCAGTAAAGAAGAGGTAAAAGGAATGTTAAGATTTAGGTAGGATGCTCTGCTGCCTTAGACGATGGTGGCTGCACCACTCCAGTGAGAGAAAGCTTCTAGACCTCCTCATCCCTGTTTGCTGGCAGTTTACACAGTGTGAAGAACTCTGTTCTGCCTTCAGGCCGAGATATGCCAGTATTAACATTTTAAAGCAAGGATTAAAAGAGATAACAAAAAACAGGATAAATAGAAGTTTGGAACAATTACATAATTTAAGATAATGAAGAAGCCTTCAGCTGAGATTAAAGAAAGCATCTCAGCAACACACTCTAAAAGATGCTTTAATTCCATCCTGACCAGGATTTCTTTAACCTCCCTAGCTGGCTTTGGGAAGGGGCTGCACATGTGTACGATCCTGTTATGTTCACAATTTTTTCACATTTCTTCTGCAGCAATATGTTTTTTCCAGTCATGTCTGAACACCTGTTCTGAGCAATGCATCCTTACACACACAGCTTCCTTGTCAGCTTTCTCACGCCAACTTCTCGGTGATAGGCTAGAAACAAGAAATGGTCTATCGTAGAAGTATGTCAAAAATCTTCCTCTCTGGTGCTATCTTTTGCACCCAGGATGAAGACAGAAGCCAAAATTTAGAGGAATGACAAACTGAATAGACAAGTACCAGAAACAGACTCAGTATTCATTCAGCGAGGCTGTGAAAGACTACCAGATAAGGGCTACTCCTGGCACAGTGAATTGAAAATGTTTTAAAGAACTAGTAATCAGAAATGACAGAGTTCATATTCTTTTGTTAGTCCCTAAAGTTATACTATCTGCCACAAACTGTAATTTAAATTAAAACTCTAATTCAGTAATTTCTGAAAGAAAATACTTGAAATTTTCTGCTGAAACTCAGAATTCAATTCTGGTTAGTAGGGAACTCCAGAAGTATTTTAGCCACTGGAGGATCATTTCTGCTCTGACCATGTGATTTTCATGTCATGTCTGAGCATCCATTCTAAACAAGAAAAACATATGGCAAATAAAAATTGGAACATAAATTAACATAGGCAATGAAGTTCTGTACCCATTTTTTTCCTCCTGCAAAATTTAGTGGGCATTTAATTTACCAAAAAGAATAAGAACTTTCTTTAATTTTAACAACGAAATTCTCTGTAAGTAAGAACCAGTAGAAAAATACCTAATACTGAGCTGACTAGACATTGAAACTCCACACATACAAAAAGTTATAATGGATTTAAATAACAAAACCTGCAACTATGGTTACAAGAATTGCTAGTTACAAAAGGAATGTAGTACAACATTCTGCTATTGTGTTACTGTGGCACAACCATGCAACTGGCTTCATACTAAAGTAAAACTGCTGGAGAAGTTGCTGGTAAAGAAGAAAATATAGCCCCTTCTTTTAAAAAGCCCATGAACTAGCAACTACAATATTTAGTATTTTGATGATGAGTCCAGCATGTTTTTTCTATTTTGTATTAAGACCCAACAAAGAACAAGCCTATAACTGAACCTGTATACAGCAGAAATCCTGTGTCACATTAAAGTACTTATATAATCAAAAATAAAAATTGACAAATTACTTGCATTCTGAATTGTATCCACAGTGTTAGTGCTTTCAGAAGTCAAGTGACATCCTTACATTTAATACCTAGGAAAAATACTCTACTCTGTAAATATCATTCACAAATTATGAAAACTCATTCCTGCTGTCCTGTCTTGTAAGTGTGAAGAACACAAAGTAATCAGAAAAAGAAAAACCTTTTTGCAAGTGTGAGTTCACAAAGTACCTCTAAAAAAAGAGCTATTTAAGAGGAAGTTAGAGGTTTTTTAGAGCTCAGATATATTATTTTATACACTTGAGACAACTTGTGCATCATCACAAACACAACAGGCTGCAATGCAACAGCTTCTCACAGGAGGGCAGCCCTTCATCAGTTTTAGATTTCTTCCAAGAATTTACAGTCAACAAGTTGAGAGCTTTTGAAAGAGAACCAAAATCTCTTCTGAGCAAAGCAGGAAATCATATAAAATCAATCAGAAAATTTCATTGACTTGACAGATAGGTTTGACAGAGATAACCAGTTCCCCCCTCTGAAGGAATTCAGAAAGAAGTTTTCCAAGGTAAGCTGAACTACAGAATCCAATAGCTGTGCACTAAAATGCCCACTTAGAGGACTTTTTCTAGCAACTCTTCTTAGTTAATCAGTTGGCAAGACATTAAAACAAGAAAAAAAATGTAAAAAATCCCAAACAAAATTACCCTACAATCCTGAAATTAAAATATTACTTGCATTCCAACAACTTTTAATCATTGAATCAGCTTAAGTCTTCACAGATATTAAGATTCCTATATAAAGCAACCAGAATGAGACAGTGGCACGTTTTGTAACACCATGCTGAGAGATTAGATAAGCCTTCCCAAGGCCACCAAGCAAGTCACCAGTAAGAATGGAAAGCAGAAGGAGCAGCTTGTAGTCCGAAGGTGCCAAGGTGAGCCCCTGCTGAGCACGTGCTCCCCAACGACACCGGATGCTCTGCTGCAAACTGACTCCCACACAAGCCAGCAGGCCTGAGCTGAGCCAGCCTTACACAGCTACTTGGTGCTAAAAACAGTCTTCTCTTTAAGATCACTTGAGACTAGTCTTACAGTTACTTTAAAGAGTAAAATGCCACCAATACAATCTTTTTTCTCTTATACATGAATTATCCTATTTTCTCTATTATGTGGGATTCTGTTGTTCATAGAGGAGTTGCCACTGGCTCTAGAATTCATTAGCATCAGCTGCTGTACGTGCTATCTGTACTAATACAGTGTGAGCTAAGAAACAGCTAAACTGGAGTAGCTTAAATGCAAGTGGAAGACAAAGGCGTTAAGTGTGACTGATAGTAAAAAAATCTTCTTCCAACAACACCAATATTGTGTCTTTTTTGACACGTCATCTGCAGCATCAAGTGGATAGATTATGTTATAGGAAGCTGCACACTCTGGGTGACAATGAGCAGGAAAAACCAAAGAGAAAAAAACAGTCTAAAAATAAATAATATTCCCTTTATGGCGGTTACTGAAAAGTACCCAGTTAAATACTTTATGCACAGCATTATTGATAATACTGTGTCAAAAATATTATTAAAAAGAGGACTTAAAACCAAACTGTCTCAAGTGGTCGTTTTCCTCATTTCACAATTATTTAAAGTTTATTAAATTTAGTTACCATCAGCACATTTAAATAACTACCAATCATTAAAATACTATCTTCCTTTTTGAAGGCAACCTTAGAAGAAGAGTAGAAAATATGTTCTGACAGTGGTACTGAGAAAATATAGTTTAAAAGATTACTTGCAAAAGATAATACAATTATTCACTGAATTACTATTAGAGGCACAAGGACAAGTTATTTAGAGACAAGTGTGCATCTGACTTTACAAAATCTAACTAACCCTTAAGTCTGTAAACCTCAAACAAAGTGGAAGCTATCTTGCTTGTATTAAAAAACCATACATTTCTGCATTTACTGCAGAGCATTAAGTGTGCTTCATCAGAGATAAGATTATGATACAATGTGACCTTTTCCTGGAGTCAAACTGCTTTCAAAAAAAACCTAATTTAAACTGCTAATTTTGTGTGCAAAGTGATCTAAGTATTTGAAAGAGACACTTAAAAACAACAGGTAAAAATACTTACACATTATCCTCTACACAAATTTTAGGTCCAACTACATTTGCTGCTCCACTTGACATTTTAAATGCAAAATGCTTCTCAGGACAAGCTTTAGAGATCCCACACTTGTATCTTGGAGGTTTTGTAGCTTTCAAAAGGAAATAAACCAAGATTTTAGAGAATGCCACAGGTAGGCTAAAAAAAAAATATTTCTAAGGAATTCAAGGAAGAGAGCAAACACAAACACTATTGCATCGGCAGTTACATAGTAGTTTAAAATAATCTAAGTTCCTGAAGCACCTCATTATTCCAACTTCTTTTTGTCACCCTGCTGTTTGTTCTGGTGCTGTCATCAAAAGCCACAAGCCAAAACTACAAAACAGACTTTACCAGAAATTGAGAAAATCAGGAGAGGAGGAAAATTAGTTTCTGATTGCATTTGAAGTGTAATTAAGACTTTCTTAACTATGAAAATTCATAAGGCTTTCTGTTATTAGTAAAAGCAAGTCACAGCAATAATACATGCCCATGAATACTCACAGCGTGCAGCTGCATCCAATGCTGATCTAGCTAAAATGAAAAAAGAAAGTTTTACAAGCTGTTACTATTGAAGTGTCATCTGCTATATCATAGCCTATAACTGTAAAATCTTTCTGTACCACTATAAAAACAGGCTGGTTAAAATGAAGTTTCAAACACACCCGAATATTATGCTCCAATAAAAAGCAACTTTTATGCATTAGCAAAATGAAAGTGATGAGTCAAGCCATGGAGCGCCATGGACAGCCATGGAGTCAAAAACCCACAGAGCTCCAAAACCTCTGAGACTTTATGGAGTTCAGGGCATTGAAGTGAAATGAATTCCCTCCTTACAGCTTCCCTGGGATGGGGTTTCAATCTCCTAAACTGGAAGCCTGCAGCTCAGGTATATTTCAGCCCCACCATTCATGACTCCCTTTCCTGAGTTATGAAGAGACACAAGTGCCCCCATCATGCACAAGTCTGAATGACGCCTCTCTCTCTTCACTAAAGATGTCTCTGCTGACTGGTTTGGATGGCAGCTCACACTGCAGTAATCCAGAGTTAAAAAACATAAACCCCATTCATGTACCAAACATTGTCTGGGTTTTTGTTTTGGGTTTTTGGTTTTTTTTTTTTTGTTTTTTTTTTTTTTTTTGTTTGTTTGTTTTTTGTTTTTTTTTTTTTTTTTTGTTAATTAAAAGCACCTTGAAAGAATATTCTGGTTCAAAATAGACTGAAATTTGAGACACCCCAACTGCTAATCTCTATCTGAGTGGAACATCTAGGCACATCTGAAATGTTTTGATTATCGCACAATTCAACTTAACGCAGTAGCAAGAGAAAAAGCCCCCCCAAAGTAATTTAAATCTCTTTAGCTGTTGTAAGGCAGAGCACAGATTTTCCAGAAACACCATTCAAGTTGCCTAATTTGTTACTCTACACTAAGAATGCATTTCCAGTAAACAAAAAAAAGCAGGTAAAATTATGTATCCTTAGCAGACAAAAGAATCAAAATTGATTAAGAGAGTAGGTTAAATATTTGATACAAAATAATTTAATACACATATATATAAAAAATAACAAGCACAGATAAACACAGAATTCTTAAGTTGAAGAGCCTAAGGCAAAACAAATATGATATTCTTGATAAAGGCTCAAAAATAATAAATGTCCAGCGAAAACAAAGTCATCACTTACCAAATATGTGTCCTAAGTTTGCATCCATTTTTATTTCAAACACTTGAGATATGACATAAAAAGTCAATAAAAATATTGCTATGACTACTACCAACTTTGCAGCACCTGTTAAGAAACAGAAAAAAGTTTCAAAAAATTATCTGCAAATGGAAACATTATTTTACCAAAATTAGCAACATAAGAAATGTGTATCAGATTACATTCTAGGGAACTCAGGAACAGGATGATCATCTGTGGACCTACTAAACAGAATAAATCTGAGAAAAAGAATGAACATTATGGATGGGTATTATAATGTAGGAGGATGTAACTGCACCAATCCATCAGGTTATCATACCAAATGCACTCTGGTCTTAACTTTCTCTACCTTCAACGCTTGTCTTACACCATAGTACACCAACTCAGCAGCCAGGAGAAACCAGACTTCTATGAAAATTGAGCTTAACCAAATGGACTGGGATGATCTACCTACCTGTTGTCCAGAGCAAAATTCCCACCTTCCCCATTCCATTCCCTTGTTCTTAGCCATGAATACCTGGTTCCTCACTGTTCACAAATACTGTTTCCCCCTGCCCTCAAATTGAGCTACCTCTGTTTTAATATATGGCCCAGACTGCATGATTAGGGATCTTTTTATATACTGCAGCTTGGCTACTATGGCCAGTCAGCTCTGAGTATGACATTAACAAAAACCCCAACCAACCAAAAAACCACCAGCCAACCAGAAACAAGCGTTCTCTCTTACTTTTCAAGAATTGATATTAATTTATATAAATCAAGTATTAATTTGATTAATTGATTTATATTAATCAAAATGCAAGTTTGATGACTATTTTAAAATAAGAAAATGCAGTACCTCCCCTGTCCCCCTTTTAATACACTGAAGTAGGCAGCTCCAAGTTTTACAAGACTAAGTTCCTGCAGTGCTGAGTGGCCAATATACTTTGTGGGAGAAGAGCTGTAAGCACACAACCACAGCAGCTTACATCTGAAATGGAAATGTATGTGATACTGCCACAAACCTCACCATTTTTAGCATAATTTGCAATACATTTTTACAGAATAGTCCACTCTTAACAGCCTGTTAAATACTGAATAAAAAATATTGACTGAGGGTACAAGGCAAGTGAGGAGGCATCTGCTCAACATCCTGCCTTCCTATCTCACTGCAGTATGTCAAACTCATTGGAAGAATCAACCTTAGAGCATGCTTCTTCTTCTCAGACTGCCAGCCAAATCCTTTAGAAAGAACCAAACTTACATACTCCTGCAGATCTCAGACTGCTGCTGTGATGGGCTGCTCAGAAAAACTTAAAATAGACAGATTACTCAGCCTTCAGAAGGATGAGAGATGCTAATCAATCCTCCCAAAAGGCTAAAAAAAGATAAGGGGCAAGAAAAAGAAAAGAAAGATGAAGAAAGATACAAGGGTTTTTTGCTTGTAGTTTGATCTTTTTTGTGTGTGAGCACATACATATTACGATGTAAGAAAACACAGGTGCAATCCTAACAGAAAAATATTATGCTGGAACTCCAAAGATCACTGTTCTTGAAAGGAAGGGAACCATGTGTAAGCACTGGAGAAACAGATGATCTGCACATATGTTAAGAAATGGGGCAAAGGTTTTCCAAGCAACACTGCTTAAAACCACAAGTTGGTACCAGATTTTGGAATGTGCCACCTAGCAAGTGCATTTTTAGTGCACAGTACATGAGATGAACAAGAACTGAGTCTAACTGAGGACTAACCATTCCCTCAACTCTATATTCTGAGCTTTTCAACTGAACTCCAAGTGCTCCCTTCAAAGATTAAGTAAGAAATCTCCTAGGAGGTTCTGTAAGCATTTGAACCAAAACTGGCATGCTTGCTATGGGTGAAACATTCTGTAGGAGCTGTCATATCTACTTTGTGGGTTTTAGCAAAAAAAATAGTTGGATGGAAGGGAAAAAAACCCCTTAACATGTTTGAAAAGTAATTTTCCAGATGAATCAGGCACCTAAAATTTGGAGCATTTTCCAGTTCTTTATCAGATTCACGTTAGCAAATTGCTCCCAGTTATACATATTGTGGTTAATAAAGCAAAATTAGGAGTAGTGACAAAAACTGCATGCATTACAAGCTCTTGGAAAAGGTGTCATTTTCTTCTGGAAGAAGAAAGTTTCTCCTCCTGCAAACTAACACTAACTATTGATAAAAGAGCAATGCACCAGAAACTCAAAACTGTTCCATTGCTACACCAGGCTATTCTACTGTGACAAAATGTCTAAAATAACATTTTCTTTCAATGTTATATTAGCAAAGACTTTATTTTTACAACCACTATGCCTTCTGTCAAGTAGAATTAGTTTCTTAAAGCCTGTCCTACAGTAACTTAGCTCTATGAAAAGGCATTTTCAGTTTTCAAACTCCCAGCAACCATTCAGAACGTTTCAGACACTTAAAAACAGCACATAGCATTTTTAATGGGGTGGGGAAGAAATGGCTTAATACAACCATTTGCCACATCCTTACTCCATCATCTTACAGAAATAGCAGCCAAAACATGTCAAGTCATGGCATCTTAAGCAGTCACTGCAGGTCATCTACAGCACTTTAACAAGGTAATTGCTCTTCAACCATCCCAATTCCAAAATGAGTTTCATTAAATGTCAATAAAGTAGAACAGCAATGCCTGTTATGCCAGTTAAGTGAAGCATACCCTGACAAATTTTGATGAGACTACCAAACTGAGAAGAGGGCATGTCTAAAGGGAGAGACAACCTGCAGGAACACCTGGATAGGCTAGAAGAATGGGCTAACACTAACAGTGAAGTTCAACAAGGACAAGTATAAAGTCTTCCACCACAGAAATCATAACCCAGGAGTAAAGAACAGGCTGGAATCTACCCAGCTGGGAAGCAGTTCTATGGAAAAGGACATGGGGATTCTAGTGGACAAGCTCAATACAAATGGAGGGTGCTAGCAAAGAAGCCAACAGGATACTGGGCTGCATCAACAAGGGCATCACCAGCAGACAGAGATAAAGTCATTATTCCTCTCTGCACAGCACTTGTCAAGCCACACTTGTTCCACTCCCTTCAGTGTTGGAACCTGCTAGTGAAAAAAAAAAAAAAAGACAAAGACATGTACAATCTAGAGACAGTCCAACACAAAGATAACCAAAGGACTGGGACACCTGTCAGGTGAGGAAAGGCTGAGACTGCTGGGTTTGTTCAGCCTTGAGAGAAGACTTACAGGAGAACTTAGTACCATATTCCAGTTTTTCAAAGGTGGCTACAAGGAAGATGGAGACTCCCTTTTTGCAAGGAGTCACATGAAAAACAAGAGGAGTACAAGCTATTCTGGGGAAGATTCCAGTTAGACACAGAAAATTTGTCAAAATGAGAACAATCAAACACTAGAATAACTTTCTCAGGAAGTGGTGGACTCCCAACACTGGCCATTTTAAAATCTGGATAGACAGTGCTGGGCTAGGGTTCAAATTAGAGTAAGCTATAGTAGTATGAAAATTATAGGGTAAAGTGCAGCTGCTACTGCCTGGGTGGAATGCTGTGAGCATGCTCAAAACCTATCCCACAATGATTCCATACACACACAATCTGCAACCTCAAGCACATGATAACAGGAAACAGAGGGTGAAACAGAGTGGAAAGACCTTGGCCAGGCTCTGTTGAAATCGGACTTGTAGCTGATAAACCTGCACAGCTCCTGTCGACCACAGGAGACAGGAGCAGGTGTCTTGCTGCTGAACCAGCAACTGTGGTGGAATCACCTGAGATGAACTTAGTTCTCTGTAACTTAATTATAATATTAGCTCACATCATCATCCCAAAGTTACCTGCCTCCATATGACTCCATACCTCACCCCTCACTGAGCTCATGCTCTATATTTTATTGACTCTATCAGTAACAGTGAAGCAAGAGAATTTTACACCAATGAGTAACAAAAATATGTATTACTAGAGTCACTCAAGATCCACCCAAATGAAAAGGAAGTTCACTGAAGGGTCCCCGTAACAGGACACAGATTAGTCAGGCACAAGGGTCTTGGCTTTCCTGGTGTGCTGACAGACTAATCAAACACTAAAGGTTTGAGGAAATCTCCACTTTTCACATGACAATTACCTTGTCTAGACCATGCTTCTGACAAAAAATGTCAGACCAGGTGATTCTTGAGATCCCTTTTAACTTGGTATTCTATGATTTTATGACTCTAAAACCTTATTGTTGTAACTTGTTAATGTTGTACATAGCAGCCTATTTCATAAATTACCAAAGTCTGATTTTTACTGAGTGTACTTACCTGCTATTCTCATCTTTAGTCTTCAGCCAGCTAATGACAATATTGCATTAAAACAGCCACCTATGGGAAACAAAAGAAATTAAACAAAATGTAAAAAACACTTTACTATAATTACAGCCAAAAAAGCACTTCTGTGATGAGTAAGAAACCCCATAGGTTTTCTATTCAATAAAATTAATGATGATTGTTCTGAACACTCAGAGTTAAGGGAAGATTTAAGATGGATTTCTGATGTCTTGCTTTCATCTATTCCTCCACAAAGCAAGTGTTCTGAAAAAATTAATTTAATCCAATCCTCTACAAATTCAGTTTAACTTTCATTCCTTCAATTTGTGACCTAAGTACTCACCAGTGCTCTATCTAAGCAGTCCTTAGTTTCCTAAAGCTATGTGGTAAAAGTCAACAACTCCACCTGCACTCCTTCAAAACCCTACCTGCTTGTGGGTGCAAGTTGCTATTTGGCAACATAGCATAGCAAACTATGATTTGGAGAGAAAAGACCTAAGCATTTTGGCCTCTAGGATACTACATAAACTTCATTCAATGTAACTGAAAGAAGGTAAACACTTTAATCTCTGCATTACAGAAATGTAACAACACATTTGTCACACATAGGTGACATAGCCAGGGGAACAACATGATGGTCAATGAAGACAGAAGCCACAACCCTAGTACTCCAATTATTTCAGAATAAACTGAAAACCACTCTAAGCAAACAGTGCCTAAGCATCCACAAGCTTCTTGAGAAGAGCATGTCACCACACAGAGCCAAAGTGGACCACAAAGTCCACAGGCTAAGAACAGAAGCTCCCACCTCCCTCCTCCTCCTCAAGCAATGCAGGGTCCAGGGACCATACCAGATCTCCTGCCCTCTACCTGCAGAGCCAGAGCTGCTCCAGGGTGGCTCTGCACCATGCTCAGTCCTGGTGGGCCCACGCTGCACTGAGCCTGGACATCTGGTCCCACCTTCCCCCGACTCAGGGTATTCTTGAATCATATACACTAAGGCCACATTTGAAAACATATGGTCAATATCACTCTAATCCAAGCAGCTGTCCCAGACCCTCATCGCAAAAGCTACAGCATCCCTGACCCCCTGCAGTCCTATGCCATGATTTTGAAAACCATCAAAAATATTATCTTCAGAAATTATTAGAAAAACTGCTGTTATTAGAAATACAAATTATTTGGAGACAAGCACCAAAACACCCACACACTTCTCATGGTCTGTACTATGGAGAAAAAATTGGTATTATGCAGACAACCTTTTGCCTTCACTTAGTTCAGTATCTTCAAGTTCAGTGATTTGTGTTCCAATTCTCTTTGACAAAGACTCAGTCATTGTGCCCTATCCCTGCAAGTTTACAAGAACATGTCAGCAGAGAAATAAATAGGGAAAAGAACCTGCAAATACAGATTTATTTCTATTCTATCAGAATTTGAAAATACTCATCACCAAAGTTCAAAAGCAGACAAATGTTTTTGAGTGCTAATGTTGTACTGTAAAGGAAATCTCACAGCATATTACAGACCATAATATATCCATTTAGCTGTAGTCACACATAATAACTTATTTCAGTGAAAGGCTAGTATTTATCTATCTTGTAGAAAGGCAAAAGGGATCTGTTGGGGCAGATAAACTCATTTTATTTCAAGGTCTGGGAACAGAATTATTCTAGGCTTCTTTCTCTCCAGACACCCAGAAATGTCTCAATGTTACAATAAACACTGGCTGTACTTTGAACAACTATAATAAGCTTGTTTTAAGTCTGCATTGAAGAAAAGAAGTTTCCTTTTTTGCTTTACTCTGAACAAAACCACATCATCAATTCAAAACATGAAAACAAGAATATGAACAAAACCAGAAAGAAGAATCTAAGTGAAACAATTGCATGATCTAACCTTGACTGCTTTTATCCCAACATCTTCTTTTACCCATCTCAGGGATCATTATTTGTTGCAATCAACAAAAAAGAAGATGCATTCTTTACTAAGTGTAATTGTGTTTTGATTTAGAAAAAGGCAAAATGGGTATGCTATGTCTCAACTTGAAAGAAATTGAAAAAATTTAGTGATTCTTTTTCTAAATTACAGTATACTGAAAAATCATGAGGTTTGATTTACCAAATAATACAGTAATGCTACAGTACAGACGAGTGTTGCACAGCAATTTCCAGATGCAGGAAAATAATTTATGGACATCAAGTTCTTTTCCTATACTTATTATCTTAGACTGCTTTTCTGAAGTATTTCAAGACAGAACAGGAATAAAACAGGACAAGCTGTGAACCCTTATAAATGCTTATGGACCATTACTCTATATTTTTGGTATTAGACCTCATAACTGAAATTAGAGAACTAATAAGAAAATTGGACTGGAATTTTTAATAGTTTACATTTTAGGATCATTTAAAAACAAAGAAAGAACACAGGACCACAACTGAGCTGGCACAAACTCAGATGCACAAAACCAGTACCAACAACATTCCTCTGATTGCTTTGGGAATGGGCCAAAATAACCCAAACACTTTTTCTTTCCTTTGATGTAAGATTCCATCAAGCAGAGGCAGGAGAGCCCTCCTGACTTATGAGGGTCAAGTAATACAAATAATCATTTACTACTACATCATTCTCTGTCAGGCAGTACAAAAAGGCTCCCCTGTATCACTTATTAGAGACTGAGGAAGGAGGTGCAGCCCATAGCAGGCAGTGGCCAATGAGTACAGCAGAACCCTACAGACATGCAAAGACCAAGGAAAACACCACACAACAGGCAACAGAAGCAATCAACACCATCAAGCTGAAAAGTAAAATGGCTGGATTTTGGAAGCATTATGTGACTTAAATACAGAATTTCTTTTTCTTCAGACTGTTCTCTTAGCACAAAACTTAGGAAGTTTTTCAAGGTCAACAACTTGGACAGCAGAAAGAAACCAAAAATTCTCTTGTGCAGCAGTGCCTTGAAATGAAAAGTTATCCACATAAGAACTTGAACAGGAGAAGACAGAAAATTAGAGGTTATAAATCCTCCTTGAATGCTGGCATGTCACTGTCCAGTTCCCTGCACTGAGTTGCATGTCCATCCATGCAGAAAAAAATATTCATTCTGGATACAAACTATTGGGAGAGGATATATGGAAAGACAGCTGGGAGCTGAGGTTAATGGTTGCTTTTTTTCTGCATCCTTGTGCATCCCAAATAACCCCCAGGACAGTTTAAAATGCTCTCCATAGGGCATAGAAAACAATAGCTTACAATAAAGAAAAGGAAGAGAAAAACGAAAGGGCTTTCCCCCACTCTGCTCCACTTGTTGATTAACTGTGTGCCATGACATACTCAACATATAACTCCATAAAGCTATTATACATACTTCTGATCATACCTAAACTAGTTTCAATAAGCAGACCAGCAGATGCTTGCTTTTAAAAGCAACCTGTGTCTCTTGAGGGAACCCTGCTAAGTCCTTCCTGGAGGAAGTTTATAATATGACTTAATTTAGGAAAATTACAAGCCTATAATCCTTCCAAGCAAATCATCATTATATTTTGCTAGATGATATGAAGTTTCTAACACACCAAGACTCAGTTCTTTCTACATTCATGTGTTAGACAGAGTGGTCATCAAGGAAGTTTTCCTGTAGAATCATTGTGCATGAGGAAACTGGATTGAGGTAATTGACAAATTAACAGTTCCTTTTAATTCTGCTTCACTGATGTAGCACTGAATGAAGTGCAGATTTCAGTCCCAAGCTGAATGCAATTCAATTTGGTCAATTCTTTATCAGGCCTTTCTCAACATTTGTCCAGAGATGGTGCCATGGGACACACGTCCCTGGGGCAGGAAAACAGCCTCTGCTCTACTTACTGTGCAGAAAGCTGTGGCCACTTGCCAGAAACTCTGGTTTAAAAGGGGTTTCAAATACGATTGTAATTAATGTTTTGAAGGATGATAATGAAACATATAGATTAGTCTATTTCATTTGCAGGATAATAGTACTTCCACTTAGCAACTTGACAACATGAGTAGATTATGCTTACAAAACGGGCACACAAAAACAAGCTAAGATAAGAGGCAAGAATTTAGAAGGTCAAGATAATTTTGAATTCTGACCTTAGCTGATTAGGAAGAGGTCCCAAAATCAGTAACAACACTTAATAAAACAGAAAGTAATACACTCCACAACTGACATCAAGTGCAGCAAAACAAGCAGCAGAAATTGAAAAAGAGATTATAGCAGCTCTCTTATATTGGGGTCAACAATGTCATAGTGCCACAAAAGGGTAACTGTTTATTGTGAACTGCACTGATAGGACTGCTGTGTATGGGGAAAAAAAAAGCAGTTACTTTGCTCTGCCTAAATAAACAAAAAATACCCTGCTCCATGAGCTATCTTGACTTTTAACAGAGACACATGTGCAGGTTTTTTCTATCTCAATGCATAATCCCCAAATGGAAGAATCTAGATAAGAATTACATGACCTAAATAAACCAACTAAGGGATAAAAGAATCAAGTCTGCTTTGCAAGGAACTGTGAAAGAGAGAAGTCAGGAACAGATCTTTATCGCTTATCTTTAAGGTGTAATTCTAACATTTTTTAGAAACATATTTATTTAAAATACCATTATTTATAGCAAATCTAAAATACATATTAAAGACATTATTACTTTAAATATGTATTCTTAAAACAAAAAAAAAAAAAGCTGGCAAGAACTGCTCTCAGTATTCCCTGGCTGCTGCTTATCTATTTGCAGTTATAATATTAATGATAAACAACCTCAGAGTTACAATGATAAACAAAAAATTTAAAAGGAGGCTGTAAATCATCATAAAAGTCTGGAAACAGAGAAAATTTTTCTTAACACGTATAGTCTACAAGTTGTGAGCTAATGTCCCCTTCAATACTGAGACCACACCTCTATCCTATTACATGCAAATCTGTACCCAGATTATGTAATATTAAATGTGTGGCTGCCTGAAATGCTTTGCAATCCAATTCAGGGGGAAATTTTTTTCCCACACCAGGACTTCAGTGTTTGTATACTTTCTAGCAAGGTCAAATAATGTCATACCTGGTTTTGTACTTATCTGCTATTTGTTAATATGAATAGCATACACTACACTGCAGTCAAACAAGTATGCAAAATTACTTAGCACAATTAAAAAAAAAACAAACAAAAAACAAAACCAACCAAACACCTGAGCTTTTATTTTTATTTCCAAGACTTAATTAGATTGGGGTTGGGGGGGGGGGGTGTGTTTGTTTTTTTAGCACAAACTGCATTTCTCAAGGAGCAGCAGATGCATTTTATTCCTGTCAGAGAACAGTTAAAAAATCCTCCAAGCAAACAAACAAAAAATTAGCTTTTCATACCTGGCAAAAGATAATAAATGAAACAACATTGTGTTTAATCTAGCCCCAGTTGATAAAGATATTTCAGTGTGTTGTGTTCAAGCAGTTCAGAGCAGGTGTTTTTTACTCAATGTTACACAGTGAATTAGATATGTCAAGGACAGCATTAGCTATTCTTATGTGATTTCTGGTTTTAAACCAGTGTTTGTGCAAACCTGAATTATGTGCCATGGACAAAAGAGGTGAAACATTCAAAATCATTGAAGACTATTTTATCTTCATGCAGGATGCATTTTCTTATCCAGATGATTGCTAACTTTTCTGCTAGGATACGAATAGTTTTTCCAATATGTTTACAAAATTAATTTAATTTGAAATTAGTGAAGGACACACATGGAAAAGAATTATATCTTTAAAAAAGTAAATAGTATAATCCAATTTTATTGTATAATCATGCACCATTTGTGTCTTCTGGAAACACAGGCCATGACCCCAGTAGTTGCTCCCTATAGAAAGCGCTCCCACATCCATACAAATTCTTTGAGGTTCTGACAGAACTCCACACAGGGAAAATGTTTGTCAACACAGAAAAATTTAGAGACTCAGGAATACATATTTTCTTTTCTCTTTTGTGACAAATGCTACCATGAAGTAAAATTTTTAATTTCTTATAAAAATGAGAATTCTTATAAGAATTGTGTTCTTCCATATACTTATCAAGATTCATCTTGGTATTCCAGACAACTGAATCGGACCCAAAGTGTTTACTTGTAAATACAAGATTTTATTTTACTCCTATCAAATTACATCTACACCAAATGAATGTAGATAAATATAGGAAATTAAACCAAGCTTATTCCAAAATTAGAAATAGATAATCCAGCTACTGTTGCATGTCCTATGCTGCAACTACCACTGTCTCACTTTTAGGAAAGGAAATACACATGAGAAGCAGTATTGTGCACGAGTGTTTTGAAACTTGATGTGCAAAACAAACCTTTCCCAAATGGCATGTTAAATCACTGACCATGCAAGCTTTTGCTAGTGGCATAAAGCCAGTACTTTCACCTTAGGCAACACACAAACTAGCCAGTCTCAAACACTGAAAAATTCTTCTGAATCCTGAGAAGGTGAAACAAAAGTACTAAGGCATTCATTCTTCCCACAGAGAATGAAACTCAACCCACATTCCTTCTGCAATTAAAACAACAAAACCAAGCCCATCCAAGAAAAAAAAAAAAAAGGCAACACAACCAATCAGCAACAAAAAAATTTAGCCTTATAAGCACTCAATCCATACTTTGAAGACTCTTCTCAATCATTACAAAAATTTATTGGTTATAGTTAATACGTGACTTATGGTCCGTAAAACCCACACTATTCATGTGATAAAGTAAACTGTACCGTTGTTGCTGGCATACCTATTGAAGAGAATCTTAACTCTGTGTTTCATGGGGTTGGATAATACCACATACTGAAGTTCAGATAGACAGAAAGGACAAATTGCTGAACTTCATTCACCAACTTACTTCCCCACTTCATCACAGAAAACTATACAAATCTGACAATAAATATTTAAAAGAATGAGGTACCTCAAACTATTTTGTAACTGAGACACTGCTGTAAGTACCACCTGTTCAGATGTTCAACACTAATTATTTGTTTTCTGTCATATTTCCAAGAAACAAATTACAACCTTGATTTCACAAGACAGCAAAGTCTCTTCATTTTTTCCATACCAGGAAGTAAATAAAGCTTTGCAACACATTAATCTGTGGGACCATCAGGTCTCACTTGGAGGTGTTGCCAGAATCTAGTAGATGTTTCAAGTGTACAAGAGCATTCACATCAATAAAAAATACCAAGCCTCTTACTAGAATATTGCATCACTATCAAGCCATATTATCCTACCCTGCTATAGAGCAACTCTCAAAAGAACTGCCATACCAAATGATATGTGCCTGAAGAACAATAAAAAATAAGTAATAATAAATAATAATAAATTATTACTAATAATAAATATATAATTACTGTGACTTCACAGAATGGGCAAAGTTCGAAGGGTTATCTGGTACACCCTCCCTGCTCAAGCAGGGTCATCCCAGAGCACATGGCACAGGATTGTATCCAGTTCTTGAATCTCTCCAGTGAGGGAGGCTCGACAACCACTCTGTGCAACCCATTCCAGTGCATGGTCACTGCACAGTAAAGCATTTCTTCCTCAGAAGAACTCTATTAAGGTGGAACTTAGCATGCATCAGATTCTGCCCATTGCCTCTTGTCCTATTGCTCAGCCCCACCAAGCAGAGCCTGGCTCCATCCTCTTGACAGCCTTTCTTCAGATACCAACAGACATTGAGGAGGTCCCCTCTCAGTCATCTCTTCTCAAGGCTGAACAGGCCCAGTTCTTTCAGCCTTCCCTTCAAAGAAAGATACTCCATGCCTTAACTATCACTGCTGGACGTGCTCCAGGAGCTCCACATATCTCATTTACTGAGGACTTGATAAAACCACATACAATCACCACATAAATCTACTTGATGGCATGGTTATAAAACATCATTTTACACTGAGATCCTGTTTAAAAAAATTATCAAGCAAGCAAGGAGAAGAGGAAAGGAGCACTACAAACACTTCCTCTACAGTTACAGGTTTATTGCAGGAAAACCGACTGGCACTGCCGCACAACTCTCCAACCACAGTAAGACTCTAGATAGTAGCTTTAAAGCATCAGAATGAGATGATCATCCTGTGAATGAGATTCATTTACTGCACAGACCACCACACCAATTTCATCCCAGAGATGCACACCAAGACTGCAAACATGGCAAGCCATGGAGTTTGTATATACTTTGGAAGGCAGAGAGGATTAAGACTACTAATAGTAACAAGGGACATCTCCATATACTGTTGGAAATAAAACCCAGTCTATACTACCTACCAAGCATTTAAGCTTCTTTAACAAAAGCTCAGCATGATCTGCATGTTGGAGAGGACTTTTAACTTTTGCAGGCTGATCTCACCAGGGAGCTGGGGAAAATATTCCCCAGTGACAGTCACTACTCACAGCACTGATGGTATCTCCAGTTCTTGTGGTAAGGGACACTGAAATCCATGCTCCACTGCAGATCCCCTCGTCATCTACTCATCTCCCATGTGAGGCAGCATTTGGATAGGTTTTGGCCATTTGCAGGATTAAAAGAGCATGTCACTGGCTGAGCAGAGCACCCAGCAAAGAAAGCACTAAATATTAGCTCTGGGAAGAAGGGCAGCAGCAGGCTCAACACACCATACTGTGCCTACGGGACACTGCTAATGGGATCACACTGCATATAGGAGACTGCTGCTGCTGTGATAACCACCATGTGCATGAGGCACCCAGAGCCAAGGTGCTTCTGTGGTGCAGGCAAGGCATTGCTACTGATCTATATTAGCACTGGACAGGCCATCATTTGTGAATGATGAGGTGAAAGATGCTTGAAAATGGAGAGGAAGTCGGTCACTGACATGATTCTTAAGAGCTCTAGAGCGACTCACTTCTTCTTACTTGTCTTGGGTTATGGAACCAAAAAAAAAGTGTATTCTATTTCATCTGTTGAAAGCAGTTTGGGAAATGTAGTTCTTTTTTTTTTTTTTTTTTTTTT